>PISX010003507.1:0-118529 GCA_004024625.1 Mellivora capensis | reverse complement strand
CCCTCGCCCCGCACGAGGCTGGCTGTCTGGGCTATGCAGCACGCTTTTCGTAGTTAAAAGTCACCTTCCCGACCTAGACGCCCAAGGCCTCCTCTAAGATAGCCTTTCTTCTCAAAACGGGTCTTTTCCCTCTGGAGTCCAGCGAAAGCCCTCCCTTCCCCAGCAGTTTCCGATAATTAGCGTCTCTTCCAAATAAGTCTTATACTCTCCCGAGTACTTACCCTGCTGCCTCTTCCTGAATTCAGCCTCTTCCCCCCATCAGGTTTCCTTCTGGGTTAGACCCCCCAGTTCCGTCTCTCTTTGCTTCCACTCTTATGGAGGGGGGGCTTTCTCTTAATCGCTGCCCACACGGGTAACAGGGAAACATACTTCAACAGGTGTGATGGTTCCTTCAGTCTTGGCGCTGGAAAGACTGTAGCGATCACTCATTAATGGGGGAATTTGTTCTCAGGGTCTTTCCTCTTGACTTTCTGTTTCCTGCAGAGTCCAGTCCTTGGGCTTCCCAGAAAACCTTGTGCTTCAGCATCGTTCATTCTGGGAGCCGCCTCCTTCCCTCTCTAAAGAAAGCCAGTTGTAATCTTCTCATGATGTTCGGGATGATGAGGACTTGCACCTGTCAGTCCCTTCCTTCTCCTTTGATCAAAACTCACCCCAGCCATAAACTTCTCCGGTTGTTCTCTCCGAAGCTGGTGACCCCATACTTCCCCATAGGGCCCACCACAGCCTTCCTTCCTCCTGCCTTGTATCTCCCTGCCACCTTGTAGTCTCCTTGGCCTAGATTTGTCAGTGCTTATACCTTTGGGCCATTGAGTTTTTTGTGTTGTAGCAAAAGGCTTTGGGATATTTCACCTAGCGCCCCGTTCTGGAATACAGAAACTGAGTGAGGAAATGTTCTCCCCAGGAGCCTGGAGTCACATATAAACATGTGCCTCAGGTAAAATAACTAACTTTAGTTTTCAGGAATTCTGTTTCTAAATGAAGTCTGTCTTTCCCAGGTTTTCTTGATGTTGCTTATCCTATTTTGACAAGCAGATAACAGGGAAGAATCCTTGGAATGTGGTGTTTTAGTTTTAGTGGTGAATCTCTTTGGAAGGGTCCGCCAGAGATTTAAATTTGAGGAGTGGCAACATTGACTTTTGGGGGTTCGTTTTTTATGAGTCTAGTTAGTGACTTGCATTATACAAGATCCCATTGGCAGCTCTTGCTCTCTGGCTGTGTTGGCCAATTCAGGCAGTTTTCCCCTCTTGAAGTTTTTGTTCTCTTGAAGTCTTCTATAGATTTGTTTCTTAGTTGTTTGCATACTTTATTCTCTCCGTGGGTAATGTTTTTAGTTTCTGTTTACTGTCATTCATCTCTGGAGATTTTCTTTAGGCTCTGTCAGTTTTATAGACAGTTAAATAATTTAAATATGTTCTTGTGGTTATGTATTTAAATACTAACATGTACACAGTAAATAGTGCATCAGGAGTATTATCCTTAAGTGTCTCACATATGAGAACATACATTGGTGGTTCATTTATATTGATAATTCAGATTAAGTCAATTTAGAATATTTTGATTTTAAGACATGAAGAGGCAGTAAGATCTATGTTAAGGGACAGGAAAAAGAACCTTTCTAAGTGTTAATATGCCCTAATGTGCCTCGTTGTTATTTTAAAACTTTTCTAATTTGTGTTTTTTAAATTTTTTAACTGCTTGAAGCAAATTAACTAAGGTAACAGTGCAGCTTGGTTTCACATTCATTATTGATCTGTTTGTGTCACGCCCCACCATCCACCCCCAAATATACACACTTAGGCATACTCAAGTGAGAAATCCTCCAGGGCAGGGACATCTTTTAATTCATCTCTCTTCCTCAGTGCCCATCTGGAAGAAGGTGATTAAAAACTGTCTTATGAATGACTGAAAATTTTAAAAGGCTCTGTGACAGTTAAAAGATTAAACAGTTGCTGAAAGTGGTTTCTGCCTCTGGTCACGAGATGATAATGGTTTTGCAGTAGGTTCTTCCATTCAACAAATATTGATTAAGTACATATTATGTGCTAGGCACTCGGCTGGGATTGTCTTGTTTATAGTTTTTTGCCTTTATCAATTATAAGCAAAACTGACAGTTTGGGGGAAAAATGTGAAAAATATTTTAATTTACTCTTTCCTTCCTCTTTCCCTGCCTAACAACCAACCCGCCAGCTCCCAGCCACCAAAATAAATTAGTTAAATTATCATATTGTAGCTTCTAGAGAGGATAGAATACTACAGTAATGAAATTTAGTTCCAAGAGCTAACTCTATGGAATGAGTTAGATCTCCAAGGCCTCAGTTTTCTTAATTTTAATACTCATTCAACAAATATTTGTTGATCATTTTCTGTGTGCCAGGAATTACGTGCTAGGTACTGAGGATATACTAAGGAACAAAATAACAGTTCTTGCATACAAAACATGTAACTTACATTGTAGTAGGGGAGTTTGAATTAGCTGATCTAAGGCCCTTTCTTATAGATCATATGCTATGATTTGTAGCTTTAGTGGGACTTTCCCAGAGGTACTTTGTGCTGGGTAGCCTTAGTGTTTATTTTCTTTCTTTCTTTCTTTCTTTCTTTCTTTCTTTCTTTCTTTCTTTCTCTTTAAAAAATGTTAAGTAGGCTCCCTGACAAGCGTGGAGCCCAGTACAGGGCTTGAACTCAACCACCCTGAGATGGAGACCCAAGCTGAGATCAACAGTTGGATGCTTAACCAACTGAGCCACCCAGGTGCCCCTAGCCATAGTGTTTTCTAATTTCAGTTGTCTTCAGTAGACATTCTCATTTCTTCTAATCGATGAGAAGTAAAACTTGAATCAGAAAGATACTGTGATTTTTGCTTGTAGTGACAGATTACAAGAAAGCTATTCATACTTTCTCTCTTTTAGCTTTTCCAGTTCCCCATTTCCTCTTCAAGCCTGTATTCTTTTTTTTTTTTTTTAAAAGACTTTATTTATTTATTTGACAGACAGAGATCACAAGTAGGCAGAGAGGCAGGCAGAGAGAGAGAGAGGAGGAAGCAGGCTCCCTGCCGAGCAGATCCCAGGACCCTGGGATCATGACCCAAGCCGAAGGCAGAGGCTTAACCCACTGAGCCACCCAGGTGCCCCACAAGCCTGTATTCTTTTTTTTTAAATTTTTATTTTTTATGCACAAGCCTGTATTCTTAATACTACTGCTATCAGCCTTTCTTACTATATGTATATATGTATATACTATATGTATATATGTAGTTTACTGTACATACAAGGGTGTTCCAGTATGCAAGGAATTTTACTTCATTTGATTTAACACTCCATTTTACGAACCAGGGAATTTACATGAGCTAGTAAGTAATTTAAGATTTGAACCAAGGTCTGTAGGATTTCAAAAGCTGTCTATTTCTCTGTGTACTAGATGCTTGGCGTGTCCAGTGCTCCCTTGTATTTTTGATGCTCTTTTTCAGTAAATGCCCTGTTGTCCTAATTAGATAGTAAACTTTTTTTTTTTTTTTTTTTGGGATAGCAAACTCCTTGAGGATGTCTTTTGCCTCTGAATCTCCAGTGTCTTTTATGATAGGTTGATGATAACAGTTGTGGGTATACAAGTGGTGTTCTTGGTGATGGTAAAAGTTTTATTTTATTGAAATATGACATGATATGAGTATTTTAAGTTATCATCTGGCAGTTCAGCTTTATGCTGAGGTTTTCTTATTTAATTTAGCAGGGATTCTTTTTTTAATAATAAAAAAGCCCTTAGAATGGGATTTAATTGAAAAAAATCTTGTATACCACTAAGTGCTGTAAGAATACTTTTCCTTTTCGGTACGCCTGGGTGGCTCAGTTGGTTGAGCGGCTGCCTTCGGCTCAGGTCATGATCCCGGCGTCCTGGGATCGAGTCCCACATCGGGCTCCTTGCTCGGCAGGGAGCCTGCTTCTCCCTCTGTGTATGCCTGTGCTCTCTCTCTCTCTCTCTCTCTCTGACAGATGAATAAATAAAATCTTAAAAAAAAAAAGAATACTTTTCCTTTTAATGCTTTTTTTAAAATTGAAAGAGTGATATAACTGTATTACAGAAACTTTGGCAATTGGAGGAAAAAAATCTTATAATTTACAGTTTGTAGGGACACCTGGGTGGCTCAGTTGGTTAAGCGGCTGCCTTCAGCTCAGGTCATGATCCCGGCATCCTGGGATCGAGTCCCACATCAGGTTCCTTGCTGGGCAGGAGCCTGCTTCTCCCTCTGCCTCTGCCTCCCACTCTGTCTGCCTGTGCTCTCTCTCTCTCTCTCTCTCTCTCTGACAAATAAATAAATAAAATCTTTAAAAAAAATAAATTTACAGTTTGTGGTATTTATTTTGTTTCATTAAAGAGAAAATACATGATTTATTAATGAATGTGTCATCTTAGTGATCTGGTTTAGTAATTATGACAGTAAATATCAGGACACAATATAAAAATTACATGTTCTCAGAAGCAGAAAGAGCTTTATTTAACATGACATAATATTTGAGTTCTTACTATGGTAAGGGCACAATAATGATATTTTTCTCTTGTGCCTGCAGTTACAGTATGTATACTCAGGAAATCCATACCTCTTTGAGTGATATCCAACTGTTGTCAAAAATGGCTTGGAATGTTCAGCATTTGGGAGGAGTTGGCATAGTTAAAATTAATTAGGAACAGTTGGGTTTGTTCAGTATAGAGTCTCCCAGGAGTAACGTAAGAGTGTATTCTTTTGTTTTCACTCTATTTGCAGACAGTGATAATGGACTAAAATGTAGTAGAAAAAGGTTGAGCATCTTTTTAAAAAAAAAAAAAATTTATTTATTTATTTGACAGAGAGAGATCACAAGTAGGCAGAGAGGCAGGCAGAGGGACAGGGAGAAGCAGGCTTCCCGCCAAGCAGAGAGCCCGATGTGGGGCTCGATTCCAGGACCCTGAGATCACGATCTGAGCTGAAGGCAGAGGCCCAACCCACTGAGCCACCCGGGTGCCCCAGTTGAGCGTCTTTCTTTGGTAACAAATCATAGATCTAATCTCCTCTCTCACTAATAGTCTGATTTAAGGACTCAATCTAAGATGTTTTATTTGCTCTTCAAGGAATTAAACACACTTATACACTTCTTTGTTTCATGAATTTTACACTTAATAATATTGGAGCTCTGGAAACCAGAAGCAGGAAAATGGGTTGAGTGAGAGAAAGAATGAAAGAGAAAGAGAAAGAGGAATATCTGGTTACTTGGAGAATTGGCAGAAATAAATGGAAAGTTAATCCAGGCAGAGTTCATTAGGTAAACCCATACACTGGAATTTCATGTTGAAGTGTTTAAACTCCCATCAACAAGATAAAATATTATACCTTCATTAAAAATTGTGTTTATTAGGAGCTTGTAATAATAGGAAGAATATTGTAATTTGAATGCTGTATTACATCAGAGTGGAGACATTTTATTTAGAAGAATGATCTAACCCAGTTAAGCATGCACAGGAAAAAAGACTGAAAGAAAAAAAGCACCAAGATTTTATAATAGCATGGTTATAGTTTTATTTACCTTCTTTTCGATGGTGGACATGTATTTCTTTTGCAATCTGCTGATTTAGCATTTCTGTATGACAACTTTTTTGGGAATATTTACTGTTAAGTTAAAATGAATGACTATATATAATGTGAAAATCTATTCTAAGATTGCATTTACACTTGCATTTCATCTTAAACATTTCCATCTTTGTATTTAGAGAAATTGGTCAGAAGAATGATAATAATAACTATTATAATTGGTTTGGAGAATTGTCAAAGGACTAATTTTATAAATTTGTGTGCTGCTTTATGATTTACAAAGCGTTTTATTATCTCATTTGATTTTCACAATAACTAACAAGCTAGGCTATTGCTATCATTTCAAATTGGAGAATACTAAGGCTTAGAATTTGCAACTTAAGTTTTACAGTCAGTAAATAAAAACATAAACCCATGTTTAAAAAAATTCAAGCAGTACCAGGGAAAGCCTCCTTCCTGCTCTGGGTTCTGAGTCTCCTTCCTAGAGATAGTCATTCTTGCCACTTTGTTTTGTTGTGTGTATTTCCAGCAATAATCTGTGATGTATATGTAAATATGCATGATTTTTCTTTTGAGTAGCCTGCATATTGTTTCATGGCTTTTTATTTATTTATTTACTTATTTATTTTTAGCTTAATTTAGGAGATTGTTCTCTACCAGCACATATAGATCTCTTTCATTAATTTTAAAACTTTGGGATCTTTCCTTATATGACTATACTGTAATTTATTTAACTAGCTACCTAACGATGGCCATTTATGTTGCTTCCAGTTGTTACGACTAACAGTGCTGCAGTGAATATTCTTTTTTTTTTTTAAAGATTGTATTTATTATGTCTTTGTTGGTTATGTGTTAAAATTATCTTCTACTTTGACTCGTCTTTCCACTTTGATTATGGTGTTTATGTTATATGTAAGTTTTAAACAATTCATGTACTCAAACATATCAATCTCCCTCCCTTTGTAGCTTGTGCCTTTTGTACTTAATATATTCTCAGCGCAGAGTATGCTCAAATTTCTATCTTCCTCTCTCTCTGCTCCTCCCACCCAATAAATAAAAATCCTAGGGGAAAAAAAGATTGTATTTATTTATTTGACAGACAGAGATCACAAGTAGGCAGAGAGGCAGGCGGGGTGGGGGGGTGAGGGGGTGGGGGTGGAGTAGGCTCCCTGATGAGCAGAGAGCCTGATGCAGAGTTTCATCCCAGAGCCCTGGATCATGATCTGAGCCAAAGGCAGAGGCTTTAACCCCCTGAGCCACTCAGGCACACCTGCAGTGAATATTCTTTTACATACTTTTGTGCACAGGTGTGAGTATGTACTTTAGTTTTTGGTAGCTGTAATTGTTGGGCCAAAACTGCTAATTTACATTTGGAAAGATTGTACCAGCAACAGTTTGAGTGTGCTTTTCCTCCTCCGTAGCTTCACTAGTACAGTATATTAGCAAATTTTTGTTCATTGTCAATTTGATAAAGAAAAAAGTCATGTTAAAAGGTGGCCTTATGCACTGTATTTCCTATCACATAAGTGAATTTTTTAATATTTTGTGCAAAAGTAAGGTAGAAGTGAGATATAAGAAACTTAACTTTATGATACAAATAATGCTTTCATGAATTGAAAGTGCAATTAAAAAAGGTTGGCGCTCTTTTAAATACTTGTTTTTTATATAGTACCATATATACAAAGAAAAGTAAGCCTTACTTTCCCCCCTTTAGATTGGGGATTTTGTAATGGGAATTTAATGGTACCAGGAGTCTCATCTGAAATAAACAAGCTGCTTGTATCTTGTTATGTCTCAATAAAAATAAAAATTTGGCAAAGAACAATGGGACAAGACCATACTTTTTTGGGGGAGAGCTTTTATATTATATATTTTGAATTTTTTAGATCATGGTTTTCAACTTTGGCACAATTGAATTTTGGGCCAGGTAGTTCTTTGGTGTAGAGGGGCTGTCCTGTGTATGTGGATGTTTTGCAGGTTCCTTATTCGTGAGATGCTAGTAGCACTCTTCCCATTTGGGACAGTCAGAAATATCTCCAGATATTGCCAGATGTTTCCTGGGGGACAAAATTGCCCCTAGTTGAGCATTACTTGTTTATATATACTTTTTAGACTCAGTGATCCAGTAAGGCATATAGGAGATAAAGAAGTATGTGCTTTCCTGGGATAGGGAGAGAATAGTTCATCTTCATATTTTTATCCCTAAACCTGCCATGTGGCATGAATGGCTACTTGTGCATAGATTTTGAACTTAAGAAAGTTAAATGGTAAGAAACTGGAAATTGTGAATTTAATTTTATATGTAACTTCTCTGCCTTTCTTAGTGTGGTCTTTAGTTGTAGAACAATTCTATCTAGTGGGCTAAGTATTAATACAAAGATACGGAAAGGAAAACATTCTTATACCATTATTAAGAAGAGGACTGATGTTTCATAAACTCCTAATAAGCAATAGATACTTTTAGGTGATTTACATATATTATTTCACTTAATCTTCATAGTATTTATAAAGTAGCGATTAATCTTCTAATTATATACTTAGGGTTGTGTTGTAAGCAGTAGATTTTTGAGATTTGAACCCAGGTACATCTGTTCTTAAATACATATGCTATACTGTTTCCTGTAAATAGTCTTTGACAGTAAGACAACTATGAAAATGAACATTCACATGATATTATTATATTCCTCCATTGTTCTATAAAAGGAACAAATTATTAAGAGTGAGATATGTGTATGTGTGTGTGCTTATGTGTGTGAGAGAGGGAGGGAGAGAAGAGATCAATATTGGGATAATAACAATAATTAATACTTATTGAGCTCTTATGTGTCAGGCACTGTTTTTAATATTTACAACCTGATGAACTTTTGAGTAATCCTTCTAACCTGATAACTGGATCATCCTTATTATCTTTGCTTTGCAAAAAAGGAAGAAATTTAAGCTCAGAGGTGAAGTAATTTGTTCAAGGTCAAGCTGCTCCTAAGTAGTAGAGCCAGAATTGTGAGCCAGGTAGTATAAACAATGCATATAAACTGAATGAATGTGTTTTTGAGGGCAGAATAATAGCTCTGACAGATCTAATTATGTTAATAACACTTGGTTAACTGAACGTATGTTCTAGGCTGCAGCATCTTTTTATGTGAAAATCACCTTATCATTTGCAAGGACCAAATCTCTAGAAAGTGATTATTATACCAGATAATGGAGAGTTTTTGTAGACTTGATTGAAGGTAGTGTTACATTTTGCAACCTAGGAATTTATTACTCATGAAAACCCAAGCCTGTCTTGGTTTGTGTAATCATACCAGTATTTATTTTCAAGCTAATACTCTCTTGGATATCATAGTTTGGACTTGGAGTTCCTTCAGTATTTTAATGCTAACGATAATACCGTGTATCAGAAAAAAATACCCTAAGAAACAAACTGTTTTATTAAATAAAACCGAAAACCACTAAGTGTAAGGATTTCTGACACTCCAGATATGAACATTGTAGAGAGCTAGGGTGAAATAATGGGAGATCTTGGGCTTTGCAATGAGAATGTCTTAGATTAAATCTTTTGTGTAATAAGTTTCTTAGCTTCTGGTTTTTTGTTTTTTTTTTTAAGCCTATAAAATGGGGGATACACTTTACTTGCAAGATTTGTTGTGAAGATTATGTGAGATAATAATGGGTACAAATGTCCAAGATCAGTTTAAATGGTAGCAGCTAATAATAACAACAACAACAGCAACAACTGCCTGCAGTAGCCAAATATTTATAGTTGGTGGATTTTACTTATTTATAGGGCCATTAATTTTTGTGAACTGTTGTACTTAGAATTGTCACAGATTATGGATCCGAAGGATTACTGGTAACTTTATTTTATCTTGTATTCTATAGGTATAACAGATATACCATTAGGCATATATGAAAAATGTGAAACTTCTGTGCATTAAAGATGCTTCTGTTATTGCTGGTTGACTCTTTTATTTCAGAAACCATTTACTGAATGCCTCCTGTGTTGTCATCACTGTGTTAGGCTTTAGACATATAAGGAGAGAAAGACCTGGACTCATGCATGCAATGAAGTTCCTTTCAGTCTTTTAGGGAGATAAACGCTGACTTTCTGGGATGATGATGATGATGCCTTGAGAAGGGGTGATGGAAGTAAGGCACTAGAGTGCTGTGGAGTATACTGTGATTATGATGGAACATTTTGTGGTAGTTTAGTTTTTTTTTTTTTTTTAATTAAAAATTTTTTTTTTAATTTGTCAGAGAGAGAGGGAGAGAGAGAGTGAGCAAGCACAGGCAGACAGAGTGGCAGGCAGAGGCAGAGGGAGAAGCAGGCTCCCTGCTGAGCAAGGAGCCCGATGTGGGACTCGATCCCAGGACTCTGGGATCATGACCTGAGCCAAAGGCAGCCGCTTAACCAACTGAGCCACCCAGGCGTCCCATGTGGTAGTTTAGTTTTTGAGTTGATTGGTACCATAGATAACATTTTAAATTGTACTTGAAAGGATAGCATGAAGCAATAGAAACATTTGATTCAAGTCAGAATGTATTTTGGTGCATAGGGTCCACATTGGGGGATATGCCACTTTCTTATGATTCATTCTCTGCTTTTTTTCCTTTGTATTAAAGCAAGAATTTTTAACCTGGAGCATAGGACATTAGGGAGGGGTTTCTAGGATAGCTTTCAAAGAATCTTTGACCTACTCTAAATAGTATGTAAAAAATTAAGAATATCAAGTTTTCTATCCCAGGGATACTCAGAGAAGTTTTTTTTTTATTTTTTAAAAATTTTAAAAAGATTTTATTTATTTATTTGACAGAGGCAGAGAGCACAAGCAGGGGGAGCAACAGGCAGAAGGAGAGGGAGCAGCAGACTCCCCACTGAGCAAAGAGCCCAACATGGGGCTCAATCCCAGGACCATCATGACCTGAGCTGAAGGCAGCCACTTAACTGATGGAGCCACCCAGGCACCCCAGAAAGTTTTATGTGATTTTTGTTTAGTTTATAAGATCTTGAATGGCAAAGTAGACAGCAGCAGTATTTAGATAGGAACAATAATCGCAAAAATGCTGCTGTGAAGGAATTAAGTTGAATATATTTAATTTGGCTTCAGACTATATTTATAGTTTATAAAGTTCATTTAGCATGGGAAATTGGCATTAAAAGTTGTAGCTTGAAAAAGATGGGATGATTTCAGTTTGCATATAGTTTTCATTCTTTACAGGCTAGGTTGCTTTCATACTTAGTCTTGGTCTCTACATTCTGTTCCATGTTTTATGTTTTGTTTTGTTTTTTATTCTGGTACACTTTCATATGGGGCCTTATAAGACCTTAGGGTGGATTCTGGATCATCTGGTACTTTAGAACAGTTAAAAACTTAACTCTATTGACTATACTTTGAGCCAGACTGTTTGAAAAGTCCTGGTTTGTCTCTGTGCTTGATGGTTTTTTTTCTCTGTATGCTCACAGCTTTTTATGACTATTTTCTTCCTTATTTTAGTACAGAAATTTTACCAGTCCTTGATGGTATGCTCACAGCTTTTTCTTTGTAAGCTCACAGCTTTTTATGGCTATTTTCTTCCTTATATCAATACAGCAGTCTTACCAGTATCAGTGTTCATAGGCTAAGGTTAAGGTTAAGGTGGACAAGTCTTACTTTCCTATAACCTCACTCACATATTATACACACACAAAACTCTAATAAGGAAAACTTCCCAAAACACTCTATTTTTTAAAATGAGTGTATGATTGTCATGACTTACACATGTTTAATAAATATTAAAAATATTTAAAAATTTAGGGGCGCCTGGGTGGCTCAGTGAGTTAAAGCCTCTGCTTTCGGCTCAGGTCATGATCCCAGGGTCCTGGGATCCAGCCCCACATCGGGCTCTATGCTCCACGGAGAGCCTGCTTCCTCCTCTCTCTCCCTGCCTGCCTCTCTTGCCTACTTGTAATCTCTGTCTGTCAAATAAATAAATAAAAAAAAATATTTAAAAATTTATTTTTAGGCAGTAATTATAGTTTTTTATCATGAGGCTAGATGGAAGAGAATACTCTGAAGTTGTAAATTTACTGAATTTATTTCTATTACTAGTTTAAAATATTTCATATGTGAAAATTAATGGTATTTTTGACTTATATTTGCATTTAGAAATATGTGAGCTATCAAGCACTATTAAAAAGCAGTAAAGCAGTAGAGGTACTGAATTTATAAAATGTTTAAAAATTGTTTAGTTGTTAATAAGCTTTCTTTGAGCTCCCTGCCATATTTTTTCTTTTTTTAAACAAACTTAGTGACATAATCTGTGTATCATACAATTTACTAATTTAAAATGTATAGTTCAGTGATTTTTAATCTTTATAGATGTGTGCAACCATCACCATAGTCAATTTTGGAGCATTTAATCGCCTCAAAAAGAAACCTCATACCCTTTAGGTATCCTCTTCCATGCTTTCCCCAGCCCTAAATAACCATTAATCTATTTTCTGTCTCAATTAGATTTTCCTAGTCTGGACTTTGTGTGAATGGAATCATGTACCATGTGGACCCTTGTGACTAGTTTCTCTCACTTAACATAACATTTCTTAGGTTTATCCAAGTTGTATTAAGTACCAGTACTTCATTCCTTTTTATGGCTAAATAATACTTCATAGTATGGTTATACCACATCTCTTTATCTGTTTTTCCGTCAGTGGACATTGGGGATGTTTCTTCCTTTTGGCTATGATAAATAAACTGCTATGAACATTCATGTACAAGTCTTTGTGTGGCTCTATGTTTTTATTTCTGCTGGATATTTATCAGCTCAAATAGTAGCTTTATGTTTAATTGAGGAACTGGCAGATAATTTTCCAAAGCGGCTGCACCATTTTGCATTCCCACTAGCTGTGTATGAGGATGAGGACTTCACATCTTCTCTAGTAATTGTTATCCGACTTTTCAGTTCTGGCTATGGCCAGCATTCTAGTGGTTATGAGGTAGTATCATGTGCTTTTGATATGTATTTCCCTGATGACAAATGTTTTCTAGCATCTTTTCATGTGCTAATTTTAGCCATTTGTATATCTTCTTCAGAGTAATGTTCATGTCCTTTCCCATTTTTCAGTTGGGTTATTTGTCTTTTGATTATTGAGTTTTAAGAATTTGTTATATATCTAGATGTATGTCACTTGTGAGATACATGATTTGCAAATGTTTTTTCCCATTCTCTGGATTGTCTTTCCACTCTCTTGATGGTGTCCTTTGATACATAAAACTTTAAATTTTGGTAAAGTCCAATTTATTTATTTTTCTCGTTTGTTACTTGTGCTTTTGGTGTTTTATCAAAGAGTTTTTTGGCAAATACCCTCTCATGAAGATTGATCCCTATGTTTTCTTCTTCTTCTTCTTTTTTTAAAAAAGATTTTATTTATTTATTTGACAGAGATCACAAGTAGGCAGAGGCAGGCAGAGAGAGAGAGGGGGAGGCAGGCTCCCTGCTGAGCAGAGAGCCTGATGCTGGGCTGAATCCCAGGACCCTGGGATCATGACCTGAGCCAAAGGCAGAGGCTTTAACCCACTGAGCCACCCAGGCGCCCCCACTATGTTTTCTTCTAATAGTTTTATAATTTTAGCTTTTATCTTTAGGTCTTTGATTAATTTTGGGTTAGTTTTCACGTGTGGTGTGAGGTGATGGTCCAATTTCATTCTCTTATATAGATCTCTAGTTCTCACAGCATTGTTTGTCAAAAAGACTGTTCTTTCCACACTGAATCATCTTGTTAAAAATCATTCGACCAGGGGCGCCTGGGTGGCTCAGTTGGTTAAGCATCTAACTGTTGATTTTAGCTTAGGTCATGATCTCAGTGTCCTGTGATCCAAGCCCCAGCCCAGCCTTGGGCTTCACCTGGAGATGAAGCCTGCTTAAAATTCTCCCTCTCTCTCCTTTTCCCACCCCTTCCTCCTGTGCACCCATGTGTACCTACTGTCTCTAAAAAAAAAATTCATTTGACCATAGATGCGTGAGATTATTTCTGGACTCTTAATTATCTTGTGTTGATCTATATGTTTATCCTTGTATAATAAAGCACTGTCTTGATTATGGTTGCTTTGTAGTAAGTTTTGAAAGTGGAAAGTGTTAGTCCTCTAACTTTGTTTTTCTTTTCAGAATTGTTTTTTGCAACTCTGGGTTCCTTGTAATCCCTTGTGAATTTTAGAATTGGCTTGTCATCTATAAAGAAGTCATTTGGAATTCTCATAGAGATTGCATTGAGTCTGTAAATTAGTTTGGGGAATATAGTTATCTTAATGTTAAGACTTTAATCATGGACATGTGATTTTTTTTTTCCATTAAGTATATCTTTAATTTTGTTCAATATTGTCTTGTGGTTAACCCCATGGGTTAATATTTCTGGTGAGGGATACCAGCAGAAACAAATAAATAATAAATATGTCTAGTTGTGATAAGAGGTAGGAAAAACAGTAAGAGTGAGGTAAGAGAAGAGGGTGCCATCAGGAGCTAGTTTGGATAGGGAGGTTAGAAAGGCCCCTCTGAGGAAGTTGTATTTGATCAGAGATCTGAATGAAATAAGTGAGCCATGTGAATATATATATATATTTTTTTAAGATTTTATTTATTTGAGGGACTCCTGGGTAGCTCAGTGGTTAAGCGACTGCCTTCGGCTCAGGTCATGATCCTGGAGTCCTGGGATCGAGGCCCGTGTCATGCTCCCAGCTCCATGGAGAGTCTGCTTCTCCGTCTGACCTTCTCCCTTCTCGTGCTCTCTCTCACTCTCTCTCAAATAAATTAGGAAAATATTAAAAAAAGATTTATTTGAGAGAGAGAGGGAGAGAGGGGGCAAGAAAGAGCGAGTACTAGTGGTGGGGAAGGCAGAGGGAGAGGGAGAAGCAGACTCCTTGCTGATCAGGGAGCCTGATGTGGGCCTCGATCCCAGGACACTGAGATCGTGACCTGAGCGGAAGGCAGCTGCTTAACGGACTGAGCCTCCCAGGCTCCCCACCATATGAGTATGTATGGACATGTTCCAGACAGATGAAATAGCAAGTGCAGGGGTCTTGAGATAGGAGTGCTCTTTACAGTTGTGTGACTGGTTCCTCTAAGATCTAATTTAGGGGGCACTTGTAACTGACTTCCTCAGGTTTTTCTGTTTGTTATAAAATAATTCAGACATGACTTTTATTGACTTTTCCTCTTCTGTTTCCCTTAGGTATCTCTGATTCCATAACAACTGTGTTTGCTCTCTCTAGTTGCACTTACCACAATGGATTTTTACTGTCTGTTTTCCCCTCTAGATTTGAGTTTTCAATGTCAGGGACTATGGTTTCTTACTTATTTTAGTATTCCCAGTATCTAGGCATATAGATGTACAACAAATGTCTAAATGCATGAATTTTTGACTTTGTATTTCCCCAGTATGTTTCTCTCTGTACTTTGTTTCTACCTGGTAATAACAACACAAGGACAGTTATTTGAATACTTTGTGTGGCAGTCAGCTTAGTGGATTAAATACATTTTTGTATTTAGCCAGTGTGTGTAATTTTTTTCTTTTTCTCCTTTTTTTCTCCTAAGGGTAAATGACAGGAGGACAAAGAAGTTGTCCTGTTTGTTCATATATCAGGAGTGCCTAGTATAATGACTCATAATAGATCAGCAGTTGTGTAAATGGGAAATGACCTATATTAGTAATGTTAATCATTGAGTTTTCTACTGAATCACACAGACTTTATAGTATAAAGCATATTTGTATAGTAGTCCAGCAGACCCTGAATTAGGAGTTTTAAGCAAAATAGATCATTTTGGTTATCTTTAACCTTCCTACCTATTTTCCCTCAGCAGTACCTTATGTAGTCAACTGTTCATGTAAGTACTCAGCCAGAGTTACTGTATTTTCTCAACTAGAAATGGAAATGAAAGGTCCCATAATTACACAGAACACATGAAATTGAGACTGAATGAATATTATCTCTGTACCCGTGTGCCAAAATTATCCCTTCCTCCAATTCCAGTAGAAATTCTTATTCTTAGTACTTTCTAGATAGAGGTTAAGCAATTATGGTTTCTGGTGTAGGTAATTCTCTGCAGAGGCTGCATGAGTGATCAGTAGACAACCCCCAGAACAATGCTTGCATTTTAAGAGAGGAGTGTGCTAAGTAGGCCAAATGACAAGTTGGTGGAATGTGTGTGGCTGACAGTAACACCCTGCTAGTATTTTACTAAACCAGGGATTGAAAAGTAACAGATCTTTGCACATCATAGTATAGGTAAGTTGACAGTTTCCAGTCAAAGATTTAGTCATTTTGCTGAAAAAGGATGCTTTTTATTTCCTGGGTTGGGGTTTTATTCTCAGGAAAAGACAATGAAACAGTTGCAAGAATGGTTCATCATATGAAAATCAGTCAATGTAATATATACCACATTAATAGAACGAAGGGGAAAAAACCCACATGATCATCTCAGTTAATACAGGAAAAACATTTGACAAAATTCAATACCCTTTCATGATGAAAATACTTCATAAACTAATAATGGAAGGGAACTTCCTCAACATGAGAAAAGCCATGTATAAAACCACACAGCTAGCATCATACTAAGTGTTGAAAGACTGAAAGCTTTTTTCTTGAGAAGCAAGATGAACATGCCCTCTTTTAACATTTCTATTCAACATAGAACTGGAAATTCTAGGTAGAGCAATTAGGCAAAAAAAAAAAAAGATAAGAAAAAGAAAAGAAAAAAAAAGCATCCAAATTGGAAAAAATAAAATCATCTCTGTCGATGGCATGCTTTTTAAAAAAAATTATTCTGGGGGCACCTGGGTGGCTCAGTGGGTTAAGCCTCTGCCTTCGGCTCAGGTCATGATCTCAGGGTCCTAGGATTGGGCTCTCTGCTCAGCAGGGAGCCTACTTCCCCCTCTCTCTCTGCCTGCCTCTCTGCCTACTTGTGATCTCTCTCTCTCGCTGTCAAATAAAAAAAAAAATTCTGGTAAATAACACATAATACAAGATCTACCTCCTTAACAAAATTTTAAATTAATAGTGCAGTATTGTAAACTCTAAGTACAATGTTGTACAGTAGATCTCTGGAACCTTTTCATGTTATATTAGTGAAAATCTATTCACATTGAACAGCAACATCCCATTTTCCTCTTCCCCCAGGCCCTGACAACTTCCATTCTACTTCTTTCTTCTATGAGTTTCACTACTTTAAATACCTTATATAAGTGGAGTCATGCAATATTTGTCATTCTGTGACTGACTTAATTTCCCTTAGAATGTCTTCATGTTTCATTCATGTTATAGCATATACAGGATTTCCTTCTTTTTTATGACTGAACAATATTCTGTTATATATATGTACTATGTTTTTCTTTATTTATTAAGGTTTTATTTTAATTTCAGTTTTATTAACCTACAGTGTCACATTAGTTTCGAGTGATTCAACAATTTTGTACTTTTTCAGTGCTCATAGTAATTGTACTCTTAGGGGCGCCTGGGTAGTTCAGTGGGTTAAAGCCTCTGCCTTCAGCTCGGGTCGTGATCCCGGGGTCCTGGGATCAAGCCCCGCATCGGGCTCTCTGCTCCATGGGGAGCCTGCTTCCTCCTCTCTCTCTGCCTGCCTCTCCACCTACTTGTGATCTCTCTCTGTCAAATAAATAAAAATCTTCAAAAAAAAAATTGTACTCTTAATCCTTTTCACTTATTTTACCCATTCCCCCATCCATCTCTCCTCTGGTAACCACGAGTTTGTTTTCTATAGTTAAGAGTGTTTCTTGGTTTGTCTGTCTCTCTCTCTCTCTCTCTCTCTTTTTTTTTTTTTTAAATTTCCTTGTTTGTTTTGTTCCTTAAGTTCCACATATGAATGAAATCCTATGTGTACCACATTTTCTTTATCCATTTATTGATACACAGTTACTTTCTCTCTACTTCTTGGCCATTGTGAGTAATGTTGCAGTGAACTTGGAAGTGCATATCTCTTTGAGAACTTATTTCAGTTCTTTTGGATAAACACTAAGAAGTGGGATTGATGGATCATATTGTTGTTCTATTTTTAATTTTGGGGGGATCCTTGATACTGTTTGACATGATTTTTTATATGTAGAAAACCCTAAAGATTCTATAAAAACAATGGTAGAGCTAATTAACAAATTTGGCAAATTGCAGAATACAGAATCAACACACACACAAAAGGTTGCATTTTTATGCAGTTTTTACTAGCAGTGAACAATTTGTAAAGGAAATTAAAATCTTTTTTAAAACGCAATTTTGGGCATGCCTGCGTGGCTTAGTCAGTTGAGAGGCCAATTCTTTATTTCATCTCAGGTGGTCATCTCATTCATGGGTCCTGAGGTTGAGCCCTGAGTCAGGCTCCGAGCTCATCAGGGAGGCTGCTTGAGATTCTTTCCCTCTCCTTCTGTCCCTTCTCCCGCTGGCGTGTGCGCCCATGTGTGTGCTCTATCTCTCGCAAATAAATCTTCAAGAAAAAAAAAAAAGAAAGCAGTTTCATTTGTAGTAGCATCAGAAAGAGTCAATACTTTGAAATAAATTGAACCAAGGGGGCAGAACACTTGTACAGTGAAAACTAGGAAACATTGCTTTGACTTATGTTTGATTTTGATAGTAGAGAAATAAAAGTTGATAGATGTATATAATTTGGGGTTAATAATAAAAAAGTTCTTTTAAATTATCTTTTTAAAAAAGAGATTATTTATTTATTTATTTATTTGACAGAGAGAGAGAGAGAGAGAGAGAGGGACCACAAGTAGGTGGAGAGGCAGGTGGGGGGGAGGGGAGCAGGCTCCCTGCTGAGCAGAGAGCCCAGTGTGGGGCTCAATCCCAGGACCCTGAGATCATAACCCGAGCTGAAGGCGGAGGCTTAACCCACTGAGCCACCCAGGTGCACCTAAATTACCTCTTTATTTTCATATAAAGTTGTGTTAAATAAGTGGTCCTTACAACTAAAGGTGTCTTAGAATTGGAACATGTGATAATACCTCTCTGAGTGTTAGGGAAGTTAAATGATACAGTGCATATGAAAGATGCTTGTAGGATAATGATGAAAATAACATTGATGATAAAGACTGGTAAGATAATGGTGAAAGTAACAGCATTGATAATAGAGGCAAACGAGTGATTAAGAGCAAGAAGTCTTACGATCAGACTTCGTGGATTTGAATACTGGTTCCAGTACTTAAATAGGTATATGATTCTGAGTCACTCAGTTTATTTATGTGTCATTTTCCTCATCTGTAATGGATTTGATAGAAGATACTTTGTCAGGTTAAATAGGCTTAATGTGTAAAGTGCTTAAGACTAGTACTTGGTGTATAGGAAATACTCAATAAGAATTTAATATATGTTACTTATTAAGCTGTAATATCCTCTGTATGTGTAGGTTTGATTTTAAATGTCACATATTTAAATTTTTACTTTATGATTTAATTAACCTTTTTATTTTTTATTTATGTATTTATTTTTTTAAGTAGGCTCCACGCCCAACGTGGTGCTTGAACTCATGGCCCTGAAATGAAGAGTCTCAGTCTCTTCTTACTGAGCCAACCAGTGAGAAGCCCCTTAACTTGCCTTTTTAAAAAGTAACATTTCATTGCTGATTCTTTTGGGTCTTTGGTACCCCATTAATTGTGAAATTTTTTTTTTGTTTCATTTGTGGCAAGCTACTAAATGAGCTACTCTTCATATGTCTCTGTTAAATTGCAGCATGTTTGTTTGCCTTTGATTACTATAGGCCAACTTTTACTAATGAGATCTATTAGTTCTGGGTTATTTTAATTTTTTTAAAAATTTATTTATTTGTCAGAGAGAGAGGGAGAGAGAGCAAGCGAGCACAAGCAGACAGAGTGGCAGGCAGAGGCAGAGGGAGAAGCAGGCTCCCCGCCGAGCAAGGAGCCCGATGTGAGACTCGATCCCAGGACACTGGGATCATGACCTGAGCCAAAGGCAGCCGCTTAACCAACTGAGCCACCCAGGTGTCCCTCTTAGTTCTGGATTATTAATCTTCCTACCCAACTGGGTGTCAGTGGTAGGCTGTGAGGGTTTACCCTCACTCCCATTTTGTGAGTCATCATAATAATGAACATTCTTTTTACCAAGTTCTTTGCTATTTTAGAAATGAACAAACAACTAATAAACATGCAAACACGCATGTTTTCTTAGTTCACTTTAAGAAGTTCATTTAAGAAATGGTATTTATTTCAAATTGTACGCGAGACAAAGTTGTGTGCTATTTTTTTAAAATGTTAGGTCTCTAGTACAAAAAGAATGGAAAAAGCAGAGATTTCTGTTGCTTTGTTCTTTGAACTGTATTATTCTTAACTATATACAGTCAAGAAGTATATAAAATTCATTTTATAGCCAGTTTTATCACTAGATCAGAAACATTTTATGCAAATGATAGGAAATGCCAGTTCTTGAGTGGAAAGGGATTGTGTTTATGTAGTTGGTAGGTCTGGGAGTAGAGCTGGCTTCAGATGTATTAGGGTCTGAATGATATTACTCCTCATTTTTTTCTTCATATCGTGGCTCTGGTCTCAGGCAGGCTTTCCATTGTAGCACTAAGATGATTGTAAAACTTCAGGCTTATACACTGTATAACTACTAGTATCGTGGAAAAGAGAATTGCTTTTCTGATAGCTCCCACAAAAGAACTGAGATTTTGTCTGATTGGACCAACCAAGGTTCACATTTCTTCCTGAAATACTTGCTATGAAAAATGGGTTGAAGAGTAGGTTTGCCAGAAGGAATTGAGGTTACTGGTTGTTATGGGTTGAATTGTCTCTCTCCCATTCAGTTTCATATGTTGAAGTCCCAAAATGTAACTTTGCTTTGAAATAGAGTCATTATGAATGTAATTGTTGAGATAATGTCATGCTGGAATAAGGTGGGCCACTAACCCGGTACAACGGATGTCTTCATTAAAAGCAGAAATTTGGACATAGACATACAAGGAGAATGCCATGTGAAGATTGGAGTTAGGTTGCCACAAGCCAAGAAACTACCAGAAGGAGAGAGGGCTGGCATATATCCTTCCCTAGTGCCTTGAGAGGGAGCTTGGCCCTGCCAACACCTTGATTTTGGACTTCTGGCCTCCAGATTGTCAGTACATTTCTGTTATTCTAAGCCCCTTGGTTTGTGGTACTTTTTTATGGCAGCTCCAGCAAACTAATATAGTGATCATGAATTTATAGTAATACCAGTCTGTCCTATTGAGTGACTTTCTCAGTTGCAGCCTCAAAGAAAAGAGGGTAGTTAGGTTTATCCAGGTTTGGGATTTTGCTCTGCTGGTGTGACCAAAAGACAAGAGGAGTAAGAGAATTCAGGTTATTGGCAAGAATATTATGGAAATGGTGCATCATTCTATCTAAACTGAATGAGAAGGAAAGTATAGTAAAAGAGGGTCTGGTGGTTCAAAGTCAAAATGAGAGGGTCCGTGGATAAGAGGTCTTTTTTTTTTTTTTTTTAAAGATTATTTATTTATTTATTTGACAGAGAGAGATCACAAGTAGGCAGAGAGGCAGGCAGAGAGAGAGGAGGAAGCAGGCTCCCCGCCAAGCAGAGAGCCCGATGCGGGGCTCGATCCCAGGACCCTGAGAGCATGACCTGAGCCGAAGGCAGTGGCTTTAACCCACTGAGTCAGGTTAACGGCGCCCCAAGGTCTTATAGAAGCAAAGGATACCTTGAAAGAAGACGTTATGTTTGTAGAACAAAATGCTGGAAGTATGATTTAGGAGGAAGAGTGGGTGCAGGTAAAGATAGAAGAGCCAGGAAGGATGTTACCATGGGAATAAGAGAGGGACTTGGCCATACCATATGTATAACTCCCATGTTTTGCAGTGACCACTGGAGTTAAGAGGTCTAAGAAGTAAGAAGCCAGATTGTTGGAGGGGTTGTTTTAAGTCTGTGGTGAAGTAACCCATTGATGATGATGAGATTCAGAGTAGAGAGGAAGACAGTGAGTCAGTTGCCAACGCCTTAGATGAGATAGAGAAACCAACTTAAAAGATACCAATGTTAAGGAAGACAAGAGTGTAATTATGTTGAAAGGTAAGAGCCTCAAAAGAGTAGAGATTGATTGATTGATTGATTGATTGATTTAAAGTAGGCTCCATGCTGGCATGGAGCCCAACATGAGGTTTGAATTCATAATCCTGAGGTCAAGACTTGAGCTGAGATCATGAGTCAGACACTTAACCAACTGAGCCACCCAGGTGCCCACCCCCCTTTTAAAATTCAAATTAGTTGACATATAGTATACTGTTGATTTTGGGAGTAGAATTTAGTGGTTCATCACTTAGATATAACACCCAGTATTCATCTTAACAAGTTCCCTCCTTAAGGCCCATCACCCATTGTTTTGCTTTTTAAAACAAAAAGTTGAGTAGTATAATGTGGACAAGCTGCAGAGGTAATCAAAGAGGATTTTATACCTATTTCTGGACCCTGAAGTAGGTTGGATGTTAAAACTACTATTTGAGAGTGTTACAAGGGAAGTGAGAGATTGAGTTTCATTTAAAGAGGGGAGTTGAAGGCAACATTCTGAGAACAGACGTTCTGACTTTGTTTTAAGGAGAGGACCAGGTGTTATTTCATGTTGGGAGGGGGGGGAGGGAACGTTCTCCAAAGAGGTTGAGAAAAAATGATTCTGCTTATCTTTTTCTTTTCTCTCTGTACTTGACAATAAACTCCTTGAGAGCAGCGACTATGTATTGCTGTGCCTAGCTCAGTCTTTGGGAAGTAGTAGGTTGTCAATAAATGCTGAATGAATGAATTTATACTCCCAGCAATATTTGAGAATTTAGTGTAAGAAGGAATTTCATTAATAATCCTTCAGCTAAATTTATTGAGGGTTTCCATATGTAGATACTATGCTAAGTATCGGGGATATGATGGTGAACAAGGTAGGTGGGCTTCTGCTCTCGTGGAGCTCATCTAATAGTGAGGGCCACAAAAAACCATACAGACAAAATGAAAAGAAGTTGTATTAAGGTCTCTGAAGGAAACAAGGCTGAGGTAGAAAATAAGAGAAGAGGACCTACTTTATGATAATCCAAAAAAGTCTTGGAGTAGGTAATACTTAAGCTAAGTCCTAAAGAAAATCGAGATACCAACTGTGTTTTTCAGGAAGAGAGAATGACACCTGCAAAGGCTGTGAGTTGGGACAGAATTTGCTCTTTTACTGAAATACCAGAGTGAAGTTAGTGGCCCTAAGTGATGCTGGAGAGGTAAGCTAGTAAAGACAAGATATGGACCGAGATTTGGAGAGAGGTGGATAAGTTCAGTGTATGTTTTGGAATTAGAGTTGATAGGACTTGCTGATGGGTTGAAAACAGAGTGAGAGGTAGGCAGACTCAGGTATATGGCTTGTGAACCTTAGGTAGTTGTTGGTGAAGGAGGAGTGGGTTTTTAGAGAAAAAAAAATATGTCTGTCAGATGTTTGGGGAATATCCAAGTGGGAGATACAGATGATTAAAAGTTTGGATATCAGTTTGATAGTCATCAGCATAAGTGTGATATTGAATAATGAGAATTGATGTGATCATCTGGGTTAGTTCAGAAAAAGGACCTGAGAGGTGAGGTTGTTAATGTCCTCTGTAAAAGGTAAAGTGCTATACAATGCAGGAGATAGTTAATTTTGTTTCATTTCTTCCTTATTTGAATTTTTATAAGTTCATGTATTATTCATGCTTAAAGATAATGGTTTTCCCAGTGATTTCTCTTTATCTTGGACTGTCTAGACTGGCGTGTATAGGGCTTACTGTCTTCTGACGAGAGACCAAAGCTACTCTTTGTATTCATTCTTTGTCACTCCGCCACTTTGATTTTTGATCAGGTTGAACTGGATTTAACAAAAGCTGGCTCATTATTGGTGTGAGTTATTGATATGGTCTGTTTATGCCCACTGTTTTTCAGTAGGATATAACTATGTCATCTTTTGAAATCCTTTTGTCAAAGTACTTTTACCTTTCATTTCTGATCATCTCCAAAGCAAATATATTCTTAGATCTAGATTTTGTTCTTTATAATACTCTTCTTGGAGTATTCTTAGGCTTTTGCCTGCTATGTTACCAATTTATAATGCTATGTTATGGGACAAACGAGCTATTAGCATTAGCAGAATTAGCTATTAGCAGAATGGAACATTGGAACTTTAAGTAGAATATAAGCTGTTTTGGGGGCAGGAGCCCTGTATGATTTTTGTAAACCCAGATACCTAAACCTATTGCTCTGTTCCTAGAAGACCTCTAGTATATATTTATTATTAAATGAGTTTTGACTCCTAGAGATAGGGTTAATACTGTACATTTTTTTTTTTTTTTTTAGATTATTTATTTATTTATTTGGCAGACAGAGATCACAAGTAAGCAGGGAGAGAGAGAAGGAAGCAAGCTCTCTGCAGCCCAGAGAGCCCGATGTGGGGCTTGATCCCAGGACCCCGGGATCATGACCCAAGCCGAAAGCAGAGGCTTTAACCCACTGAGCCACCCAGGTGCCCAATACTGTGCATTCTTTAAGTGAACTGCCCAGCTGGCTACTTATGTTTACTTGAGCTGCTTCTTGTCAGCTTTAAAGGTGAGGACTGCTCACATGACTAGCTTTTCTCCATCCTCTACTCAGCTTAGGGTTTGTTTTCCTTTCTAAAGTTTCTTTATTATTGACATTCTTTTGACTCTTCAGATGTCTTTAGGTTGCCAAGACATTCCCTTTGTCAGTTTGGATTGCTCCTTTTTTTTTTTCATTCTTCCATTTACTATTCGTTTTTATCCTTTTTTCCTTTGTATTGTGAAATACGCAAGTCTGTTTTAAACATCAGACTGTAGAGGTTTTGCAAACCAGTCACATTGAATAAATGTATGTGTATAAATGCATAGGCTTTTCTGGTTGTATTTATTTATTACTTTGGCCTTTAGAACTGCTGTTCCTTTATTAAAGGAGTTGGTGGTTGTGGTTGTGATGGAGTAGTTGAAAGTATGTCAGAGGTAGTTCCCCTTCTGGTTCCTTGGTTCTCTTGAAAATGGAGTATTAGAAGGCCGTATTCTAAGTAGCTGAATTTTTGTGTGTTAATATGTCAAAAATACTTGTATGGCAATACCTGGAAAATTATGTGCATTATGACACTTATTTTTTTTAACACTCATTTTTTTAATGTCTGCTAGTACTGAATTACTACTCATTTTCTTAAAATTTTAGGAGAGCAAAACAAGGTTTTGGGTGATTTATTTGGAAAAATAAATCTATTTCGTTGTCTCCTTTTCATTACCTAGACTTCTGTACCTTCTTGCCTTTATACACAGTGTTCTTCCTGTCTGAATTTCTACCTCTCTACTTCGTAATGGTCTTCAACACCACCTTTTCATGGGGAGTTGCAAAAAGTACCATAGAGAGGTGGCATATACTCTTTACCCAGTTGTCCCTAATTGTAATACCTCATGTAACTATAGTACAATAGCAAAACTGGGAAATCAACATTAGCAGAATTCATAGGCCTTATTCAATATCATCGGTTTTATAGATATTTGTGTGTGTGTATGTATGTATGTAGTTCTATACATAAGTGATTTTATCAGGATTCATAAAAACAGTTAAGGTAAAATTCCATCGTAAAGATTTTTCATGTTACTCCTTTGTATTCATACCCACTCCCCTCTTCATTTTGTTAATTTATACACCGATTATTCTTTATCATATGTTATTCACTGGTTATTCTTTATTGTATGACCTTGTGATTAACAGAAAAAAGAAAGCGTCATGTTTTAGAGGTTATTTCTTTATTTTTACCTTTTCTCCCCACATTGTACTATAACCATTTACAATAAGCCTAACACTAAAGTTTCCGTTCCTTTTGTGCATTATAGAATCATAGTCTCTCGAAGTCCTATGATATAGCATCTACCCCCCACAAAACCCCCAAAAATGAAACTAAAAATTCCATATGAAGCAATTCTTGACATTTATTTACTAACCTGTGAATTTCCCTAATAACCAGGACTTTCTCCCCCACCCCCCTTTTATTACCTGGTATTCTTTGTTATTAGATTACCTATATGTTTTGCTAGATTATGTTGGAATAAGAAATAACCTAAATCCCCATCAGTGGCTTACAATAACAAAAGTTTAATTATTGCTCACATTGTAGGTTCCCGAGTAATCACCTATGGTTCTACCCTATGATTCTTTTTCATTTTAGAATCCAGACTGAAAGAGCACCCCCTTTATGTGACATACTGTTCTCTTGGTAGAGAGAAAGGAGCAAGAGTTGGGAAAAACACAATAGCAAGCAAGAGTTGGGAAACACAATAGCTCTTAAAACTTCTACTTGGAACTGGAAGTTTCTTATATTTCACTGGGCAGTATAAGTCACATGGCTAAGCCAACAGTAGAGTTGTGCTTGCCACAGAGAGGCACATTTGCCACAGAGAGGCACAAGTCACATGGCAACAGGCAGAGATATTAATACTTTGATAAGAGGAGAATAAATGATTGAGAATTATAATGCAGCCTGCCTTAGGATGGTATAGTATGCAATACTTTCGTAATAACTTTTTTCTCACTGAAGTTTATTACACTTTAAATGATTTTTTTGTAGTAAAAATAACAGCTCCTTTTTTTTTTTTTCTTTGTCACATTAATTAGGATGTTGGTTCAAGCCAAAATCACAGTGGCTTAAACAAGAGAGAATTTATCTCCCTTAAGTAACTGTCCAGGTAGGGTTAGTGGTATAGGGCTGATATGGCATCTTCATGATAGCGTCCAGGACATAGGTCCTTTTTCACTTGTCATTCTTTTATTCTCAACCATGTTTTCCATCTCCAGCTGTCCAGTCTGGACAGCTGCTCCATATTCTGCTACCATATCTGCATTCTGGCAAACTGGGAGGGCTAGGAGGTAAAAAGCATTTTCCTTCCCTGTAGGTGCATGAACCTGGAGTTGGACACATTATTTCCTTTCTTACTCCATTGAGGAGAACTGGGATTGTAAAAGAGGCTGGGAAATGGAGCTTTAGCTAGGTATCCACATGTCCAGGTAAAGCTTAGGGGTATTGTTCTGAAAGAAGAGAAGAAAGGGTATTAGGAAACAAGTAGCCATCTATTTATTTCAATTAATTTAATTCATACAAGACTTACAAGAAATAGATATTACTAGCACTTCAAGATAAGGAGACAGGCTTTTTATTTTATTTTTTATTTATTAGAGAGAGAGAGAGCGCGCGTGCATCCAGGAGCAGGAGGAGGGGCAGAGGGGCAAGTAGATTCCTTGCTGAGCAGTGAGTTCCATGTGGCCTGATGTGGGGCTTGATTCCAGGAACCTGAGATGTGACCTGAGCTGAAGTCTGGTGCTTAACCAGGAGATAGGCTTTTTAAAGAGGTCAATAAGTTGCTCAAGATCATCTAAGGAAAATGGACTTTGAACCTAGGCCCATTTGATACCAAAACTTGAGTTGGTTTTTTTTTTACAAAACTGTTTGCTTTCTAATATTTATTATTTATAAACACTTAACATTTTTTCAGAGTAGTAATAAATAGCTGACTCTTTAGAAGGAATTCTTACTGCTTATGAATATTTTACTTTGTGGCACCTAATAAGAATTTATTATATTTGATTTTAAATAATAATGTTAGAATTTTAAAAGGTCAAATTTTTATTTTGACAACTTTAGAAGTTTTCCTTTAGAAATAATTTAAAAAAATTCTTTTTTAATTTATTTATTTGTCAGAGAGAGGAGAGAGAGCGAGCGAGCACAGGCAGAGTGGCAGGCAGAGGCAGAGGGAGAAGCAGGCTCCCTGCCGAGCAAGGAGCCCAATGTGGGACTCCATCCTAGGACGCTGGGATCATGACCTGAGCTGAAGGCAGCCGCCCAACCAACTGAGCCACCCAGGCGTCCCTAGAAATAATTTAGATGCTAAAAATTTGTAGGTGATTTTGAATACTGATTTCAAATTTTGGGATTTTTGTGTTTTTCCTCAAATTGAAAATAGCTTTATTGTTTTATTTTAATTATAAAAATAGGAAATGCTTGGGGCACCTGGGTGGCTCAGATGGTTAAGCACTTGGCTTCGGCTCAGATCATGATCTCCAGGTCCTGGGATCAAGCCCTGTGTGGGGCTCCCTGCTCAGTGGGGAGCCTGCTTCTCCCTCTCCCTCTGCTGCTCCCCATGCTTGTGTTCTTTCTCTCAAATGAATAAACAAAATCTTTTAAAAAAATAGGAAATGCTTTTTATAAAAAATTTTCAGAGAATAGGGTAGTATAATGAAGAATGTAAAAGTAATTTATAATCCCATTATTCAGAGATAATCACTATTACCATTTTAGCTATGCCTTTCAAATTTTTTTCCTCTCTGCATTCATTGTCAGTGTTGTGTATCTGTGATTTCTTTTTGATCTAAAATGATCATATTTCAGGATAAACTATTTTTACTGAGACAAGCTGAAAACACTTTTTTTTTTTCCCCTTGATGAGTGAATTGGCAATTTGGATGGCTTTTTCCATTCTCACTTAGCTGTATCGTATTAGTATACTAATCAGCACAGGGTGTACTTTAGAACACTTAGCTAATGCCTTCTCAAATGTGTTTATGTAGTAACCAATGAGTCTGTAATGTGATGATTAATAAAGTACAGTTTGGAGCTCAGAATTTCTTTCCTGTGTATGAGATTTCCTCCCCGCCCCCCCTTCCCACTGGGTCCTAAAAATTCAGCTGAATTATCTTTAAAAATTACCTCTTTTTTTTTTTTATGGTATTTGCTTCCTCTAGCAAAGTATCTTCACTCCTATCTGAAAGTAGGATGGGTATGTAATTTTTCATTCAATCTGGACATTTTTGAGAATGAAAGAGACACTTACAAATATTTAAAATTCTGGAGGTTTTTTGAAATATATTTTTCTGGGCATCAAAATGATTACATTGGTAGATCAGTATAGTAGTTCTAGTCAAACACGATTTTCAAAAATGAAATTTACTAAAACATTTGTACTATGTTATAATAAAATTGTCTTTTTTTTTAAGGATTTTATTTATTTATTTGACAGAGAGAGAGCGTGCATGCACAAGCAAGGGGAGCAGCAGGCTGAGGGAGAGGGAGAAGCAGGCTCCTTGCTGAGCAGGGAGCCTGATGTGGGGCTCAATCCCAGGACACTGGGATCATGACCTGAGCTGAAGGCAGTTGCTTAACCAACTGAGCCACCCAGATGCCCCAAAGTTAAATCTTTATATTGATTATCACAATATTAAAAAACACATCCAGAATAATTATTTTTGGTATCATATTTTCTATCAGTTTCTTAGCCACACCTGTCTCTAATATGGTATCACTGATACTTTACTGAACAGTGTAATTATTTTTCAGTATAGTTTAACTCGTTTAAATTTTTTCATGAAATTGTTGGAGTTTTCAGAGTTACATATAAGGGTTTATAGTTGTTAACCTTTACAGTTTACTTTCTGTAACCAGTAATATTTTTAATTGCTAATAAACTCTGTTGTGATGTATTTGGTTATCTCAGGAAAAAATTTGCTAAGTGGAGAATAGTCTTAATTCTTATTTTTTTGTTACTGAAAATTATAAATTTGTCAGACCCAGTATTTTTACAGGGTTTTTAATTTTTGCCTCTATTAAGCTACTCTTTTTGGCAAATATTTTTATATAGACAAATCTTATCATGAAAGTTGTCCCTAATTATGATTATTTTACATGTAAATTCAGATGTGCAAATTGTAGGCTTTCTGTAATTTCATTTCATTGCAGTACCAGTGTCAAATACCTTTTCCACTACCTCACAAGGTTATAAGAAGTTAGCTGTCTAAAGTTGCATGTGTCTGAGGATACTTTTAAGTGAGTCTCTGCATGCTCTTGTTGAAAAGAGGGTGTGATACTGTATCTGTGAAGAATCAGGAAAAGAAAGATGGAATTATCACTAGTCCTCTTTCAAATTTCATCCCTTGTTCAAGTGGGTAAAGCACTTAAGCTACTAGTTGATACCTTGGCCAGAAGTTAGATATATACAGTAGAGGTATACTAAATCCATTGTGGTTTATTTTAATATAGTGACTAATAATAATAGTTCATTTAAGAAAATGCGAAATCTGAGACAAATGGTAAGCTGAATGGTATGCTGGGACAACAGATTATGAAGTAAGACTCTCCTGAGCAAACCAGGGCATGTGGAAAGCAGCATGGTATTGTAAAAGAGCATGGAACTTGGAGTGGGATAAACCTGCATTTATTTAACTCTGGGCTTTGCCATTTAACAGCTTGGGTAAGTAACCTCTGTGAGGTTAGGTGTGTTGGGGTTTTCCAGAGAAACAGGACCAACAGGATAGACACATATTCAAATACGCTGATTGACTGATTTTAAGGAATTGGTTTATGTGATTGTGGGTGATGGCAAGTCCTAAATCTGTAGGGTAGGCCAGCAGGCTAGGCTGGGGACCCAGGGAAGAGTTGATGTTGCTTCTGAATCTAAAGGCTTTCTGGAGCAAAATTCCTTCTTCCTCAGGGTACTTTGGGCTTTTCTCTTAAGGCCTTCAACTGATTGGATGAGGCCCACCCACATTATTTTACTCATTCTACTGATATAAATGTTAATGACATTTAAAAATTACCTTTAGAGTAATATCTAGATGGGTGTTTGACCAACAACTGGGTTAGCCTAGCCAAATTGACACATAAAATTAACCTTCACATTAGGTTTCCTCATTTGCGAATTGGAATGATACTATGTGACTCACAAGGATACTGTGGTTTATACTAGGTTTCTTTATTTGCAAATTGTAATGATACTATGTGGCTCTCGAGTATTATTAGCATAATGTGTTCTCAAAGTTGGTATTCAATGAATGTTGATTTTTTAAAAAATTTTTTATTTATTTAGGGGTGCATGGGTGGCTCAGTTGCTTAAGCAGCTGCCTTTAGCCCAGGTCATGATCCCAGGGTCCTGGGATCAAGAGCCCTTCTTCTTGCTCAGCAGGAGCCTGCTTCTCCCTCTCCCTCTACCTGCCACTCCCCCTGCTTGTTCTCTCTCTCTCTGTCAAATAAATAAATAAAATCTTTTTAAAAAGGATTTTTTATTTATTTGAGAGAAAGAGAGAGTATGAGCTGGGGGGTGGGGGGTGGAAGGCACAGGGAGGAGGCGAAGCAGACCTGCCCCTGAACAGGGAGCCCAGTTCAGGGCTCAGTGATGGGACCCTGAGATCATGACCTGAGCCAAAGGTGGATGCTTAATGGATTGAGCCATCCAGGTGTCCTGAATGTTGATTCCTAAATCCAGTTTTATACCCATTAAGGCTATAGGCCCCTCCTTGATGCTTGAAGGTTTTTTTCCCTGTTTATCTTTGTATTTCAATCTAAGCCTCTCTTGCCCCCTCATCTACTTAATGAGTCCTGTCAGATCTATCTTACAAATATTTATTCAGATCATACCCTTCTTTTCTGCCATTGCTGGTGTTCAGGTCCCCTCTACTGGGCCCATTAAAATTATTTCCTAAGTAGCCTTCTACCTTCCATCTTATTTTCCTTGTTCACAAGTAATCACCTAGACCTAGTACTATATTAATAAGTTTTGAATCTGTCCCCTTTGTCCATTCTCATTTTCTTTGCTTTTTCCAAGGTATGTGAATCCTTTCTTACGTTGTCTTCTACGAAACTTCAAAATCTTTTTTTTTTAAAGATTTTATTTATTTATTTGATAGAGATCACAAGTAGGCAGAGAGGCAGGCAGAGAGAGAGAGGAGGAAGCAGGCTCCCTGCTGAGCAGAGAGCCCGATGCGGGGCTTGATCCCAGGACCCTGGGATCATGACTGAGCCGAAGGAAGAGGCCTTAACCCACTGAGCCACCCAGGCTCCCCGAAACTTCAAAATCTTATCTCCAATTCCTGTCACCATTCAGAATGACTTACTATTCTTTCAAATGTAACTGAGATTTCTGTTGATTGCATGCTTTGTGCATACTCTTACCTCCATATAGAATCACCCTCTCCCTTTCCCCGCCATATTTCAAATTCCTGCACTGGTGTCACTTCTGTGGAACCTTCTTGGACTCCCTTCCTGGTTCCAGAACACTCTTAAATATTCGTGGTCCGGTGAACCTGAGCCTTCAGACGTTGAAACTCCTAAGCTGCCTTTCAGATGAGATAGTAAATCTGTTTATTAGCTGACCAGGGAACTCTGAACCATGGTATGAATTGAATGGCACTCCTTGCCTACAAGTGTTTAAGGTCTGATCATATAAATATCATCTTTTTGTATATCAGTTTATGTATTCACTAGATGATTTTATCAAAATGTTTTTGAATTGTGTTCATAGGGACCTTGGATACTTGTGTAGAAGATACATGCTGAAGGCTTTGGGCCTTTTTTAACCAAAACATTTCACCCCTAGTCTGTTATTTGTTGGATTTCTTGGTAAAATTTTGGATGAGGAAAGAAGTTTTGATATCAAAAATAATTTAAAAATTCTTGTTTTATTTTGGCTACTTGATTCTTAATAATCCATATAGCTGCCTTTTTTCACTTTCCCTTCTCCCTCAAAAGAAACTAAGCCAAGTATATTTTATTCTTATTCATCTTTGTTTTTCAAAATCAAGTATATTTTACTCTTACTCATCTTTGTTTTTCTAATATCTGTTGAAAGAATGTAAATACACCAGTATAGATTATTGAATAGTATTTAATTTCTAATCATTTATTTATTTTAGTTATCAAGTGGGAATCCTGTATATGAAAAATACTACAGACAGGTAAGATTTTTGTATCTTTGTTGTCCTAGATTGACTATAAAAATACTTTCAACTCTTGATGGTGTATTTGCAGATTACTACCCATCTGAACACATTTGTTGTGTCTTGTTTTCAGTTTCTTGTGCTTTAGCCTCCTACTTTGACTACTTATGTATCTTTTTTTTAAAGATTTTATTTATTTATTTGTCAGAGGGAGAGAGGGAGAGAGCATAAGCAGGGAGAATGGCAGGCAGAGGTAGAAGCAGGCTCCCTACTGAGCAAGAAGCCTGATGTGGGACTTGATCCCAGGATCTGGGGATCATGACCTGAGCCGAAGGCAGATGCTTAACCAAATGAGCCACCCAGGAGTCCCTGCTTTAATTCTTTTTGACAAGCTATCAGAAAAATGAAGGAAAGAGACAATTAAGCCCAAACATTTAATTGTCTTAAATGTCTGTCCATATAATGTATACCATTAGATATGTTATAAAATCCATTTAACATTAGATATATTAATCTAGATATAAATATCCAAATTAATTTTAGGCCAAATAAGAATGACTTTTCTGTTGTTTTTAAGACTTATTAAAGTTTAGGGGTGCCTGGGGGCTCAGTTGGTTAATCAGCTGACTCTTGATTTTGGCTCAGGTCATGATCTCAGGATTGTGAGATCGAGCTCTCCCCTCACCCCACCTTGTGGGGCTCTGTACTCAAAGTGGAGTCTGCTTGTCCCTCTCCTTCCCCCGTTTCCCTTCCCCACCTTGCACTCCTTTTCTTGCACGCATCCTCGCTGTCTTAAATAAATAAAATATTATTTAAAAAGATGTTTTAAGTTTAATTTTTACAAAGTTAAAACTATGATTTTCATACAAATATGAAATGAACATGTGTCAGGGATTTTATCTACTTCAGCTAATTACTGGAAGAACAGTAAGATGTAAAAATGAGAATATGAGTTGTAGAGATTTATATTCTCCACTAGACAAAGTTCATTTATTGGTATGGACAGGAATCATTGCATTGCTGTAAGTTTTCTATAATTTAACTTCTATTCCTCCTAGTGTAAAAGAGCCTAGTGAATAGAAAGTCAATGAGGGGTTCATACATCAAATCTGTTGAGGGTGTAGACAATCTCATTTGCCCATTTCCAAATACTGGATCATTTTTCCTAACAGTTTTCTTATCTGTGATCATGATCACAGAAGAGGCTATAATTTGACTTGGCTATTTACATAATTACAGCAAGTTTATTAATGAACCATTTTAAGTCTCCTTGGGTACGACTTGCAAATCTACAGACATACACTCACTATTTAACAACTTCAGAACCTGGAGAATTAATTTCTACCTGAAATTTCTAAAAAATCTTGGATTGTACTTTTTAAAGTCTTTGGTATTTTTTCTCTATCTTGAGACTAGAACCCAAACCTTAGAAATTCTTTCTCCCATTTTTCATCTGCAGTACATATGAATTTGAATGAATTTATCTCATCTTGAGGATTCCCATATCTGCTAAGGTTCCTAGCCTGCTAAGTGACCTTGCTTTACTGTCGCTGTGACTGGGACCCTATAGACGAGGTTGCAGGCCAGTTTTCTTGAGAGCGTTTTCTAGACATTGTCTCTGCATAAGTCAGTCCTTTTTCCTTAATAGCAGCTTTTTCTTTCTGAATAAAAGATAACTATTCCCAAATAGGCTTTATTTTGTGCAGTTTATTCAACTACATCCTGATAAAAAGGAGAAAAAATTATTTAACCTGTTAATAACTATATTGCCATAAAAATAAGGACATTCCATTGAAAGATTTGTTTTTGAGGTCTGAAGGGTCAGTGAAAATCAGATCCCATCGAAAGCTATTTCATTCACTTTACAAAAGCAGAACCTACTAAATTGAGGGCTAAAGATAATATAAGGAGATAAAAAGGGCTTTTCTACATATCCATTAGAAAAGAATATTAAAAATAATACCAATAGTATTCCAAGTTAGTAACCATAATTAAATATTCCTGAACAGTTTATTCAGTCCTGTGTAATTAATTCTTCTTCCCCTGAATCTTGGGTTAAGAGTCTGCTTTCATGAAATAAAACTACTTCATACTCCATAGTTCCGGATATTCTGACTTAGTTCACCAGTACAGTCTGAGAGTTGTCTAAAGTGATGTCAGCTCAGAAGCCTTTATCCAAAAGTCTGTGTTTTGAAGTGTTAATAATTCAGATTATGTGGAATAGTTCTTTCCACGAGGGTCTGAACTGTCTTTTTTTGTCTTTGATGAAGACACAGAGTCTAACCTGTAGCTTATGGCAGAGCCTTTGGGCAAGTGTCAGAGTACAACAGAAACTCCTATACATGACAGAGACTAAATGGCTGTTTAAATTTATTATAGTAACCAAAAGGATGGAAGATAGTAAAACTGGAATATGATACATAAATATTTCATGAGAGTTTCTCTTGATGGTCCCTCTGTTTAGGTTATGCTGGGGATAGATTTCCCCCACCCTAACCCCCCAGTCGGGGGGTAGACAAAGAAGAAGGAGTTCTGGAGTTTTGTTTTTTTTTTTAAAGATTTTATTTATTTATTTGACAGAGATCACAAGTAGGCAGAGAGGCAGGCGGGCGAGGGGGGTGGGGGGGCAGGGAAGCAGGCTCCCCGCTGAGCAGAGAGTCGATGCAGAGCTCGATCCCAGGACACCGGGATCATGACCCGAGCTGCAGGCAGAGGCTTAAACCACTGAGCCACCCAGTCACCCCGTGTTCTGGAGATTTTTAGAGGCAGGTTTCTCTACCCTTCTTGTACTTCCTGGTTACTCCAAATTGGATTGGGCTTTTTTTTTTTTTTTTTTTCTGAGTGCCAGATTTATCCCATGTTCCAGCACTCAGAAGAAAAGATTTCTCTTCTCTGGCTTCGCTGGGATTGGCCTGTCTGGAATGCTTTGTGAATGTTTAGAACAAACTTAATCTTTTAACTAAACTGGAAAAACAGCTAGCTCACAAATATCCTTGAATCATGTTACTTTTCCCATGACTTTTTAAAATTTACTTTTCATTTTTTCAATAATTTTACTTTAGGAAATCTTTATGGAAGTGACAGTCATTTATTGAGCTGTTTTCTGTTTTAAAGGAAATTCTCTATAAATTAAAATGATGTGTTTCTGTTAATGTGCTTTAGGAACTTAAGAATTTTAAAAATGTTTCCTTAAGTTTATTATGGAATCACTGCTGGTTTTCGAGCTGATACTGCTTTGATTTTTTTTTTTAATTGTTGCAGTGTCTAAGAATAAGTATAAAAGCAGAAGTTAATGATTTAAAGATGTTTGAAAAAAAAAACATAACATATACAGCTATTCTCATCTGTCAAAACACCTTTCCAGGAAATTATGCCCTTTTCCTTCTATTACTATTAAGATCATTAGAATTTATTTATGTATTTATTTATTTTTAAATTTATTTGAGAGAGAGAGAGCATGAGCAGGAGGAGGGACAGAGAGAGAGGGCGAAGCAGATGCCCCGCTGAGCAGAGTCCAGTGTGGGGCTTGATTCCAGGACTTGAGTCGAGGGCAGACACTTAACTGTCTGAGCCCCTTAGGTGCTCCAAGTTTATTAGTATTTAAATGGCACCTATAGAAGACTTGGAATCAGAAGATAAATGTTAATATTGTGACTCCACTAATTTTGCTGTACTTCCTCTGAGCTTCAGTTTTCCCATTTGTATAATGGGTGTGATAAAAAAAAAACTGTAAATGACCAGTGGTGTTGAGATGGTATTCTACTCATGTGGTTCTCCATATATTTCTTGGCTTTTGTTAGTCAAAAGATTCCTGTTCCCTTTTTGAAAAAGCCAGTTCCCAAGTCACAGGGAGGAAGGCAGGTAAAATGATGATAAATTTGTCTTTGTGGTTTTTGTCAACTCACAGTTTGTATCTTTTCAGGTTGATACAGGCAATACTGGAAGGGTATTGGCTTCTGATGCTGCTGTTTTTCTGAAAAGATCAGGGCTTCCAGACCTGATTCTTGGAAAGGTAGTGTTTGTTCATTTCCACTAGATTATAACGAATATTTATGTAGTGGTATAAATAAATTGGATGCAAATTTAGAAAGATACCATCAAGAAACTTAGAAGTAAGAATTGAATCATTGAAGCAGTTATAGTAATGCAATGGAGGGAATTTGTGGTGCTGTGATTTACCTTTTTGAAAAGTAAGGTGTTTTTCAGATTTTTAGAAAATGAATTACTTTTTAGTGAAATAAAATGAGGAAGTAATAGTACATTTGGGTATTGTGGGAAGAAACAGTGCAGCCTGGGAACCTTGCCACCCACTCAGAGTTGGCTCTATCTCTGCTTCCTCTATTACAACTGTCTCTAACTGTGTTTAATTTGTGGTGAATGGAGTTGGGGATAAGAGGCTTAGAAAAGGGTACCAAGTAGTGGGAAGTCCCTCTCCTGGTGAATCCTTATATATGATATTAATACTATTTATTATAAATTTATAATTTATTCACAAATAAACATGAACTATAAGAAGATCATCTTAATATGGATCTAAAATCAAGGTGGTAGGTTCTAGTAGAAAGAGCATTAGATTTGGAGTTAGAACCTGTCTTAATGAAAAAGGCATTGGACTTAGAAGTTAGAACCTGGGTTTCACTTCTTTCCTTGATGCCTTATTTAAGGCATCAATTCTTGAGTAAGTATCTCATTGGGTCTTAGTATCTTTGTGTAGGGTTGCACTAAATAACTAAGGTTTCTTCCCACTTTTAATTCTATGATTCTTAAATCTGAGGATCAAAGAGAATGAAATTGTATATTACAGGGATTTAATTTATTATCTTTAAGATGATTTTTGTTTAAAATATACATTGACTTTTTTCCCCCTGAATTTCAGATTTGGGATTTAGCTGACACAAATGGCAAAGGAATCCTGAACAAACAAGTAAGATTCAGAGATACATATGAGAAATTTTTTGAGTGCTTCAGAATAAAAACCAGGATTTTTTTTTCTAATTTTAAACTAGGAATTGGTTTTTTACCAACATTAGGGTTTTCAAGGGCAAGTGTTCAACAATATATTGGAAAATATTTCTAATTCAGTAGACATTAAAGTAACTGCTTCCCAAAGGTTAGTTAGTGATCATTTGGTGACATTGTTCTCCTGGAATGTCTTAGTCTGTTGGGGGTTCTCTGACAGGATAACACAGACTGGATGGCTTATAAATGGCAGAAATTTATTGCTCACAGTTCTGGAGGCTGAAAATACAAGATCAGGCTGCCAATATGTTTGGGTGGGGACTGTCTTCTTGGTCGCAAACTTCTTGTTGTATCCTTACTAGGCTGAAGGGGTGAGGGATCTTTCTGGACCCTTAAAGCACTAATCCCATTCATGAAGGCCCCACTCTGATGTCTTAAGCACTCCTCAAAGGCTCTACTTTCTAATACCATTACCTTTTTCAACATACTCAGTTTCTTACCTGTACAGTATAAATACTTGTGAGTGTTACGGTCTAGGTCTTACTTAGCATATAAATCAAAAAATGGTTTATATTTCATAAGTATACCCTAGACTAGAAATACATGAAATGATTATGGGTATTGAACACCATCAGTGTACTTTGAAGTTCATTCAGCTTGTTGGGATGAATTTCAGAGGTCCATAGGATTGAATTCAAAGCTTGCTGCATGCTGATACATTGGCTGAGCACTGCTACTCAAAGTTAATTCCCCCATATGGGATAGCTGAAGCAGCATCATACTTAGAAAAGGGGTGGGAAATTTAGATGAGAGGGTCAGAATATCCAGTCTTTTAATTAGGATTAAGATTAAATTTAATTAAGGTTAATTAAATTTAAATTAAGATTCCAGGGTTAGTTTGTAGATTGGAATCCCTGGGCAGGAGGGCCAGTTGGTCCATTGGAGACATGGGAAAACTAACTTAATATGAGCAGCCAAGGTAGTGTGCATTCAGTCAGCAAATATTTGTTGAGTACTTGTTTTGTTTATTTATTTATTTATTTATTTGAGAGAGAGACAGTGAGAGAGACCATGAGAGGTGAGGTCAGAGGGAGAAGCAGACTCCCCCTGGAGCTGGGAGCCCGATGCAGGACTCGATCCTGGAGTTCTGGGATCGTGACCGAGCCGAAGGCAGTTGCTTAATCAACTGAGCCACCCAGGCACCCTGAGTACCTATTTTGAATCAGGCTTTGGAAATGCAGAGGTGAACATGATAGATGTAGTCCCTGTCTTGTGAGTTTGTAGTATAATAAATTCTTCACTGATATTCCTGGACTTTGGATGTTGAGTTTGAGTTGTCTTTGTTAAATCCAGGTGGCTGGATTTGTGGGTCTGCAGTTAAACTTTGATGTTTGCATTGGAGAAAAAGATTTTTGAATTAACATGAAAGGAAAGAAACCAATATTTTTTTAGTTTCTATGTTGCAAAAATGACGGTAGGTGTTTTCTTTCTATAGTATGGTTTTTATTTTGTTCCTCATAATACATGGCAAGGAAGGTATTAGAAAATTTTTGCAGGAAAATTTTATTTAACTTGCCCATGGCCTCACAACTTTAAGTAGCAGAACTAGAGTTTAATGCAGGAGGACTATTTCACTTCAGAACACATCCATACTATGAGGGTGGACCTGATTACTTAAGAGTAATTGAATCTCTCATAGAATGAGAAAGAGAAGGTTGATGCTGGAGTACTTAGAATACCAGCATTTATTTATTTATTTATTTTTAAGATTTTAATTACTTGAGAGAGAACACACGCGGGAGCAAGTGAGCATGCAAATGAAGGGGGAAGGGGCAGAGGGAGAAGCGGATTCCCTGCTGAACAGGGAGCCTGAGGCAGGGCTCAATCCCAACCTGAGCTGAAGGCAATTGCTTAACGGACTGAGCCACCTAGGCATCCTAGAATACCAGCATTTAGAGGTTGGAGGAGGCATTGACTGCAAGAGAAGAGACTTGAAGGGTCAGAGGAAAAGTAGGAGAGTTTTACAAAGCTATGTTGATGGAGAAGAGTTTCTGGGAGTTATCATGTCCAGACTGCCAAAAGAATAAGCAGGATGAGGCAGGGTTTTTTTGTTTTGTTTTGTTTTGAGGCTATTGTATTTGGTAGCTAAGAGGTTATTTGTGACATAGACAGTGGTTTCTCTGGCTAATGGTGGGAGTTGAAGTGAGATTGTATAAAAGTTTTGTATAGGTCACCCTCTCTGTAAGAGGTGCGTCCCCAAATGTTCGGTTAGATTCTTGATGCTTGGCGCGAAATAAAGCTTTGCTTGACCTTGAAAAAAAAAAAAAAGCTTTGTATAATAAGCTTTGTAAAATATAAGATTGTATAATAACTTTGGATATATATGAATGAAAAGGGAAGGGGAGATCTTGAAATACAATCTTTGCAAGATTTCACGAGTGAAGGCAAGGTATTGTAGAAAGCAGACAAACCTGCAAGGTTCTAAGAATAGGTTAGGAATTGGGTAAGAAAGGTATAGGTTGTTTGAGCACAGTGGTGAAGGGTTGATTGCATCAACAACTATACTAAGTTGTAAGTGATTATAACTGGAGTAAAAGCATTTGTTATGTCTTTTCCCATATCTGACTTTAACTCAGCTGAAAACCAGTTGCTTCAGTATCTCTGCATTTATTTAGAGGCTTCAAATGCCAAAAATCCAAGGACCTTTGGGAGAGACTTACACATGTTTTGAAGTCAGGCAGTTATGTAATTGTTTTAGACGCTGCACAGTAGCTCTGTATTCTCTGTAGCTTTCCTGGAAGAGCAGTGGTTGAGTCACATCAGTGATTGGCCCAGTTTCAAAATTTATCATCTTAAATTCAGAGATGACTTTTGATAACATTCCTTTGTTATTTTCTTCCAGGCTTTTTTCCAGACTCTTTTTCCTCACTTAAATGATAATTAAATATTTTTGAAGCATGTGTAAATTCCATATAATTTCTACTATCTGTATGTATCACAGTTCATTTAAGTATTTTCCCATTTATTAATACTTTTTGCTATTTATAATGTTAGGAACATCTTTGTACATAGATTTTTTTTTAAGATTTTATTTATTTATTTGACAGAGAAAGAGAGATCACAAGTAGGCAGAGAGGCAGGTAGAGAGAGAGGGGGAAGCAGGCTCCCCGCTGAGCAGAGAACCCGATGCAGGGCTCGATCCCAGGACCCTGAGATCATGACCTGAGCTGAAGGCAGCGGCTTAATCCACTAAGCCACCCAGGTGCCCCTGTACAGAGATTTTTTTCTTAATTTTAAAGCAAATGTTTACAGGCAAATGTGCTGTTATATTTGTTGCTACATAAAGATCTTGGAGTAATTATGAATTGTTTTATATTTTCATATTGTAAGTGGATGGATGGATGGATAGGTAATGCACTTAATTTCATGCTCTCTTTCTCAGGAATTCTTTGTTGCTTTGCGACTTGTGGCATGTGCCCAGAATGGATTGGAGGTTTCACTGAGTAGCTTGAACCTGGCCATCCCTCCACCAAGATTTGTAAGAAATGATCTTAAATTTAAATTTTATTTAATTAAAAAAATGATATTACATGATTTAAAAATTTTTAAAAATTAGAATTGCCATATTAAAAGAAATTCTCCTAACCCCTATCACCCAGCTACCTGATTTTCTTTCTTAATGGCTACTGCTGTTATTAGTTTCTTGTATATCCTTCCAGACTTATTATATGTGTATATAAAATAATATAAATACCCACTTTCTCATTTTAAATTGACAGTAATATATAATTAATAAATACAATTCTATACCCTTTTAGTAATATGTTTTAGAGATCTTTACATAAAAGCATCTTTATTCTTTTTTATAGGTATGTAGTATTTCCTTGCTTCTATTTATATAAAATTTTTAAAGTTTTTTTTTTAAGATTTATTTATTTGACAGACAGAGATCACTGTAGGCAGAGAGATAGGCAGAGAGAGAGAGGAGGAAGCAGACTCCCCGCTGAGCAGAGAGCCCGATACGGGGCTCGATCCCAGGACCCTGGCATCATGACCTGAGCTGAAGGCAGAGGCTTTAACCCACTGAGCCACCCAGGCGCCCCTAGAATTTTTAAAGTTTTAATTTAAATTCCAGTTAATTAACATACAGTGTAATATTTCAGGTGTACAATATTGTGATTCTCACTTCCATACCATACTGTATAGGTGCTCATTACAGCAAGTGCCCTCCTTAGTCCTCATCACCTGTCTAACCTATTACCCCCACACTCCCCTCTACCATAATTTATTTAACTTCCTATTGATAGGTTTTTAGCTTATTCCTAATATTTTATTATTAAAATTTTTTTTTAAATGCTGCAATGAATAGTAACTTTGGATATGTGTCATTTTGCATGTGCAGAAATATATGTGCATATTTTCAGAACTAGAATGGCTGTTTCAGAAGTTTGTTCATTTGTGCAATTTTCATATATAATATCAATTTGCCTTCCACAGTGGTTGTACTCATCCACAGTCCCGCCATCAGTTGGTTGAGTGCACTTTTGCTAACATACTGTTAAACTTTTTGAACCTTGTCAATTTGAGAGATGATAAATGGAACATTAAGTGTATTTTTAATTTGCCCATTTTGTTTTATAGAGTGAATTTGAGTAGTTTTTCTCATGCTAATGAGCCATTTATTTTACCTTTATGTGAAATGTCTGTTTAAAGCTTTTGTTATTTTTCTTAGGTTATTAGTCTTTTATTTTTTAATTAAATTCTAGAGGCTACACTCTAACACCCACCCACCCACATACACACACACAAATTTTTTTCCCCGTTTGTCATTTGTCTTTTGACATTGTAGTGGTTTTTTTCCCCCCATAAGGAGGTCGTTGTTCTTTATGTAAATAAGTTACTAGGATTTAATTTTTTTTTATCATTTTTTTTTTTACACATTTATGTTAGTCTTTTTTTTTTTTTTTTTTAAGATTTTATTTATTTGTTTGTCAGAGAGAGAGCACAAGCAGAGGGAACAACAGGAAGAGGGAGAAGCAGGCTCCCTGCTGAGCAAGGAGCTGGATGTGGGACTCCATCCCAGGACCCTGGGATCATGACCTGAGTCAAAGGCAGATGCTTAACTGACTGAGCCACCCAGGTGTCCCACATGTATGTTAGTCTTGATATCAAGTATGAATATGGATTCAAATTTATGTTTTTTCAAGATGGCTACTTTATAGACATAATACAGTTTATTGAATAACCAGTCTTTTCCTTAATGATTTGAAATGCCACCTCAGTCATGTATTTTGAATTCTTTTTTGATTTTTCTGTTCTTTTTGATCTGTTTATCCATATGTTCATCTCATACTGTTTTAATTATCATATTTGGTAATTTGTTTTTAATCTGTTAGGGTTAGTCCTCCCTACCCTGTCCCCCTTTACAGAAGTTTCACAGCTCTTACTTTTTTTTGTTGTTTTAGATTTTATTTATTTATTTAGAGAGCGAGAGAGAGCCCAATTTGGAAGGAGAGTTAGAGGGAGAGGGAGAAGCATATTCCATGCTGAGTAGGGAGCTTGACACAGGGCTTGATCCCAGGACCCTGAGATCATGACCTAAGCTGAAGGCAGACACTTAACAGACTGAGCCACCCAGGTGCTGTGGCTCTTACTTGTTTCTAAATTCAATATTTTAAAAACGATTTGGTCTGAGTATTATGAATTTAACTTCAGTTTTGAAAATTTCTGCATTTGTAAGTTTAGGCATGGAATCAGAGGGTTAATTTAGGGATTTGTTGCCTAACTATGTTATAAAAATGTTTCAAATATATCCATCTGTCTCTACAAGCAGATAAATATAACAACTTGGGCATGCTGTTAATAGGTTCATGTACTTGTAACTTAAGAAATCTTAAGTTGGGTTCTTGTCCCAGTTTGCTTTCCTTAAATAGTGTTGGGAAAAAGTCATCAGTTAACAGGGCCACAAATATTTTTGTTACATTGAGGTATCTTTATTTTGATATCAGTTGTAATAAGATTTCTTCTATAACATTTAAATGTTTCAGTTAGTGCTTTAATATCATTTATGCAGCTAACTCAGATAACTCTGTTTTTGTTTCATTTGTATTTAGATAAAAGTCTAATAGAGTCAGTGTCGAATAGTGTCCTGTGTGCTTTGAGTTCCAAATTTTGTATGAATGTATTTAAATCCAAAGACCACTTTTTCTTTGTTGTTTATTGATGTGAGGTTTTCAGCTCTTCATGTGCTCTATTTTCCTTTTCAGCATGATACCAGTAGTCCTTTGCTAATCAGTGGATCTTCTGTAGCTGAGCTCCCATGGGCTGTCAAAGTGAGTAAACTTTTTAACTACTTTTTCCTTACCACTGCTTTGCTTCCTACCCACATAATCCTTGTCCCCTATTTCCAAAATCTGTTGTAATTGCATGAGACTTTCATTTTTACTGTAGGGAAATACTGATATGAGAAATCTTTTGAGAGATCTTTGTCAATCATTTTGTGACAATTAGTATGGCTTAATCTCATTTCTGTTATAGTATAAACTAAAAATGGTTATGTCATAATCCTATTTCATGAATAGGTCATTTACCTCACTGGTATTATTTCCTGTTCAAAAATTGTGGTTAACTAAATGGCTCTAAAACTAACAATTCTATATGAAATATTTTTCTGAAGTGGGTATTTTGCATTGTATCTATTTGGAGACATCACACTAGTTATAACTATCATTATCAGATTTTTAAAATTGTAATTTTTAAATAATATTAGAATATAGCAGTTAAGATGATCTTTAATAAATATGTACAGTTTTGTCAGAAAGCCATTTGGTTTTTATGTTTATGTATGCTTGTGTGTTCTTAACTGATTCTAAAAAATATAGGGATCTGGGTTTGGGCAAATCACAAACAATAGTTTTTTTTTTTAAGATTTTATTTTATTTTTTTCAAAGATTTTACTTATTTATTCGACAGAGATCACAAGTAGGCAGAGAGGCAGGCAGAGAGAGAGGAGGAAGCAGGCTCTCCGCCGAGCAGAGGGCCCGATGCGGGGCTCGATCCCAGGACCCTGGGATTATGACCTGAGCCGAAGGTAGAGGCTTAACTCACTTGAGCCACCCAGGTGCCCCAAGATTTTATTTATTTTAGAGGGAGAGAGAAAGAGCACACATGCAAGCAGCGGGAGGGACAGAGGGAGAGAATCTCAAGCAGACCCCCCCCCCCTCAACCCCCCTGAGTATGGAGCCCAACCTGAGGCTCAATATGGGGATTGATCTCACAACCCTGAGATCATGACCTGAGCAGAAATCAAGAGTCAGACTCTCAACAGGTGCAGCACTCAGGTGCTCCATGAACAGTAGTTTTTTTTTGTTTTTGTTTTTAAAGATTTTATTCATTTATTTGACAGAGAGAGATCACAAGTAGGCAGAAAGGCAGGCAGAGAGAAGGGGAGAAGCAGGCTCCCCGTTGAGCAGAGAGCCAGATGTGGGGCTCTATCCCAGGACCCTGAGATCGTGTCCTGAGCTGAAGGCAGGGGCTTAACCCACTGAGCCACCCAGGCACCCCTGAACAGTAGTTTTTTATGTTATACATGTAACTTCCCAGGATTTTAGGGAATGTCCTATTATCGATAAGAAAAGGAAATCTTGCTTTGGGAAAAATTAGGGAAACTTGATGTTTATTCCTATGGTGGTTATTTTCTTTTTAAAATCTGAGTTTGAAATGTAACTAATACCATGTTGAGAAAGTCATAGAATGTCACTAGCTTGTGTGTTCTCACAAAAGTTATTTCCTTGCTATGGATTTAAGTGAGAGGGTTGGACTAGATGCTCCTCTCAAAGCCCTTCCTATCACTAAAATCTTTCCATGAAGCTCACAGTAGAAAAGCAGACATAGTGTTCGAGCTATGAAAGGAATGGAAGGGATACTGGACTCTTGTGTAACTTTTAAATTGTTATTTATAATAATATTTTTTGATGAAAGCAATTTTTTTAAAAGATTTTATTTATTAGAGAGAGAGAGAGAGAGAAGGAACAGAAGCAGGGGGAATGGGAGAGGAAGAAGCGGGCCTCTTGCTGAGCAGGGAGCCCGATGTGGGGCTTAATCCCAGGACCCTGGGATCATGGCCTGAGCTAAAAGGCAGACCTAATGACTGAGCCACCCAGGCACCTGCAAAAATTATTTTTTAAATAATTTTAAGGATATGTTGCCTGTTCTTTGAGGATTTGATTTTTATAACTTCAGTTAAATGCGTATCACCACTATTTAACTTGTGATCTTTTTTATATTATAGTCTGAAGATAAGGCCAAATATGATGCAATTTTTGATAGTTTAAGCCCGGTGAATGGATTTCTCTCTGGTGATAAAGTGAAGCCAGTGTTGCTCAACTCTAAGTTACCTGTGGATATCCTTGGAAGAGTAAGATATTATTAAATTCTAAATGTAATCTTCATGTATCTTACTTTTGTATCTATCAGGAGCATTTATAGCTCATTGTTAAAAAATACTTAGGCCTTATTTTGAAATTATACTATTATAGAGTTTTCTGTGTTCTGATTTAATATATAAAATTATTGCCAATTAATTTTATCTGGCATTCCCTCTAAAGTATAAGTGCTTGAAATTAGTTACCAAAAAACCCCTTTGAGTAGGTCCTTTTTTCTTTGTGCTATATGCTCTGACTTCCCAATTCCTTGATTTAATTTCTAGGGACCACCAGTATTTTGTATCTGCTACCTACTTCATAGCTGTATCATGGGGCCTTGCCATAAGGAATAGTTTCATCTCTGAAATCATTTGTTCAGCTCTCTAAATAGAACTTTCCATTTTTCTAGATCTCTTTCATAAGTACTTGGAAGACCAGTTCTTTGACTTCACTAGACCTTTAAGTCTCAGAGTCCTTTACTTTCTCTGTTTTTCAAATTTTTTCCTCAACCAGCTCAATCCACAGTTTGATGTTGGTATCTTTGGCTCCCTTTGCCATGTGTTCTAACCTTTCTCCTGACCTGATGAAAATCCAGCTTTGTGTTAAGCTAATTATGTGCCTTCTGTGTGGTTGCATATGGACTGCTGAGAGTCTAATAAAATTGGTATCATCATAATTTCATGATCACCAACTTCAGCTGGGCTTTCCCTACTCTTGGACTATTTCCATACTGATTTCTCTCTAGGCCTCTTTGTACTTCAAACCTCATCTACTCTCATTAACCCTCCAGCCATTTCTTTAATCCCTTGCTTGGTCAGAATACATGGGGTCAAATCCTGTCTGTACCATTTCTTAGGTGTGTGACCTTGGGTGAATCATCAGAAAACCATGTATCAATTTTTTAATATTTGAAATGAGCACGATTGCCTCTTCATAGGGTTGTAAGGATTAAATGTGATAATGTATATATTCAGCACAGTGCTTGGTGCATATTCTTTGATGCTAGCTGCTGTGATGCTGATGGTGATAATGACTTTACCACCACATCATCAGTAGTAGTACTACTGGATCAGTGTTGTATAGGTTAGGTGCTCAATAAATACTAAATTAAAAGCCATTTTCCAGTATTGTTTCTCATTAATCATTTCTCCGCTGTGTGATCAGTATGAGATTTCTAAACTATAAATATAATCCTGTTATTTTTTTTACTTGAAACTAACCCTCTTAGTAGCTTCCTGATGCATTTAGGGTGAAGTCCAAATTCCTTCAAGGCACTTAATGACCAGACACTTGTTTATCTCCATTCCAGTCTCTTACTTTCTCTTCCTATCCCAAGTAAAATTTTGTTGAATGACTTAAATATCTTGTTTTCAAGGATATAACATAGTTTTATAGCTGGTCTAAGGTATGGAATCTACTCTGTATTTAAACCAAATCTACTAGGTCCTTTTAGATTTATTTTTCCCTTGTAAGCCCTGGACATTAGCTGGTTCATAATTAATATTCACTGGATATATCTTTTGGTTGATTAAAGATTCTGTATGGAAAACAATAATGGACTTAGTTGGAAATCTTTATGTTGAATACTGATTCTATAACCTAATAATGGTTGTGTGATCCTAACTAAATCATATTCCTCATGTCTAAAAACTGGTTGATAATACCACATGGAGTTGTTGCACGAATTAACTGAGATGATGTTTGTGAAAAAGTATTGTAGCTGTTTAAAGTGCTATGTACATAATTGTTTTTTTATTTGAGAGAAACAAATATTTTCTTTAAATATTTGTAAGGAATTTTTATTTTTATTTTAAAATACTTGTTTTAAGAATTATTACTTTTTCCAATTAATGTTAATATAGAATGTAATAGTGATTTAATAAAATGTTCAGCAAAAGTGAGATTTCTCTGAGAAATAGATATTTTAATGTTTAGATGAAACTTTCCCCCCGATTTAAGTATTTGGTGTTTACAGGTACCACATGAAATGAAAGAGCATTAATCTTTGTCAATTCTTTTGTTTTTAAGGTTTGGGAGTTGAGTGACATTGATCATGATGGAATGCTTGACAGAGATGAGTTTGCAGTTGTAAGTAACTTAATGATCTTAAAAATCTTAAACCTCTTAATGGTTTTCTCCAGTGAGAATTTCCTTGTTTAGTTTATCCCCAGAGGAAAACTGTATTTCCTTAAGATTGTTGGTAGGAGTATTTTTATCAAAAGTGATTATTTTTAAACAAATGAATAATAGAAAATGTATGTTCTTACCATCTTTATTTTATTTGACTTTAAGGTACATAGGGTTTGCTGAGTGGTATTGATCCTTTGTATCCCATCTTAACCAGGCATTGCATCTCAGTACCTCCTTCTGCTATGGAATAATTTTACTTCAAATATACCCCCAGATTTTCACATTTGTTTTATTAAAGGAAAACATGGATAACACTGTAGTTTCACTTAATTTATAGAGTCAGAGGAAGTTTTGACATCTTATCTGAAGACATGTCATCTTTGGAAATTGGGTTTAATTCCAAATAGAGTTGTATTCATCTTTTCCTTAAAGAGTAGATACAATTTTGTTGTGAGCTCATGAATAGTAAATCTGTAATCCCCCTTTTCATCTCTTACGTGGAAACTAGTCTGTTCAGATTTTCTGTCTGTATTTTGCTGAGAAATTATCTATTTCTTTGACTTTTAAAACTCATGGTAGATTTGCATTATTCTTTTAAGATCCTGTGGGGTTGTAGTTGTGTTACTTTCTCATCCCAAATCTTATGTATTTTTGCTCCTCTCATCTTTTGTTTAATTGAATTTTATATAGTTTATAAATCTTTTAAAAGAGCCATCTTTTGGATGTAATTATCCTTTCTCTTGTGTTTTGACTTTTTCATTCTTTTCAGCTTTTATCTTAATTCTTTTTTCCTAGTTTCTTTTGGTTTGCCTTAAAAAAGAACTTTTGAAAATGAGTACTGAGTCCCTTTCTTATCATCTTTAATATTGAAAAAATTTAAAGCATGTATTTTCTCTTGAGTACAGGTTTAGCTGGATTCCATAGATATTGATATAAAGTATTCTCCTTTTTGCAACTTTTAATTTTCTTTTAAAGATTTTATTTATTTATTAGAGAGAGAGAGAGAGAGAGAGAAAGGGAATACATGCAGGAGTAGCTAGAGAGGGAGAAGCAGGCTTCCTGCAGAGCAGGGGATTCCTCCTGGGACCCTGGAATCATGAGTTGAGCCAAAGGCAGTTGCTTAATGACTGAGCCACCCAGGTGCCCCTACTTTTTAGATAATTTCTAGGTTTGTTTTTGTTTAATCATCTGTTTAGGAATATGTTTCCTAATTTCAAAGTAATTAAGTTTTTTTGGTTTTTAGTTATATTTGTATATACTTTTTTTTTTTTAAAGATTTTATTTATTTATTTGACAAGCAGAGATCACAAGCAGGCAGAGAGGCAGGCAGAGAGAGAAAGAGGGAAGCAGTCTCCCCGCTGAGCAGAGAGCCCGACTTGGGGCTCGATCCCAGGACCCCGGGACCATGACCCAAGCTGAAGGTAGAGGCCTCAACCCACTGAGCCACCCAGGTGGGCCCCCCCCCTTTTTAAAGATTTTATTTGTTTGACAGACAGAGATCACAAGTAGGCAGAGAGGGGGAAGCAGGCTCTCCGATGAGCAGAGAGCCTGGTGCGGGGCTTGATCCCAGGACCCTGGGACCGTGACCTGACCTGGAGGCAGAGGCTTTAACCCACTGAGCCACCCAGGTGCCCTCTTACATTTGTATATACTTTTAGCTTGATTAGATTATGCCCAGAGAATGTGGTCTTTAAAATCTCTGTTTAAAAATTTCTTGAGTTTTTTTTGTTGTCCAGTTCGTGTCCCTGGATGTGTCAACATTTCTGTTTGGGAGATAATTAGACCTCTATTATAAACTCATCATATCAATTTTATTGAGTATGTTTCTGTTTTGCCTTATTTTTCTTTTTTTGCTCTTTCATAGGTTTTATTCTATTTATAGTCTAAGAGCCAACTAAAATAGGAAGAATAAGTTTTATTACATTTGGGGAAAAAAATACAGAAGTGGAAGCTTAAAGTGACTTGAGTTGATGGTCCTAAGTTCCTAGTATTTTTATTTTAATTTGGGTGATAGTTGGGAAGTGGCAGGGGATCTACCCCCTCTCAGTGGCGACAAAATTTTTCCCAGCTACATATTTGAGGTTGATTCAGTGTTTGTGTGGTGTTTTTGGGAGAGAAAGTGATATATTGGGATTTGGCTGATGATGTACTTTGAACGACTGTCAAACTCTGTATATTAACTTTTTATAAATAGCTTTTGTGTTAAGAATACTGGCATAAAATCTGGGGCTCCTGGGTGGCTCAGTGGGTTAAGCTTCTGCCTTCGGCTCAGGCATGATCTCAGGGTCCTGGGATCCAGCCCTGCATCAGGCTCTGCTTAGCAGGGAGCCTGCTTCCTCCTTTCTCTACCTGCCCCTATGCCTACATGTGATTTCTCTCTCTGTCAAATAACTAAATAAAATCTTAAAAAAAAAAAAAAGAATACTGGTGTAAAATCTTTGCATTGGTAAGTTTTGTAGAGGGATTTCTTTTTTCTATAAAGACAACAATTAAACATTTCAAAGAAGCATTTGTATAAGCACAGTTAAAAAAGATGGAGGATAGTATTATCCTCATTTGCTTAACGGTAGTATGTGCTAAGGTAAGTGATTAAATACAGTTTATCTTACATGCCCTGAAGCCTTTTACTTGGTAACCTACTCTTTTTTAGAATTAAACGTTTATTGAAAGAATAATTTAAGAATGAATGACGCATTTATAAGAAGTTACTACTTAAAAAAATAGTGAACATCCATATACCTTCTCCTAGATTTACTAATTTTAACCATTTTGCACATTTGATTTCTTTCTGTGTGCATTCCTTAGAAATTCTTCTCAGCTTTATTATGCTTAGTGCCTTTAATTTTGGATTCCAGTTCATGTGATATATTTTTTAAAAGATTTATTTATTTGAAAGAGAGAAAGTGTGTACGAGTTGGGGGCAGTGGCAGAGAGGGAAGGAAAGGAGAAAGAATCTCAAGCAGACTCCCTGCTGAGCATGGAACCCAAGGTTGGGGGATGGCTGGATCCCACCACGAAGATATCATGACTTGATCCCAGGGTCCTGGGACTGAGCCCCGCATCAGGCTCTCTGCTCAGCAGGGAGCCTGCTGCCCTTCCTCTCTCTCTGCATGCCTCTCTGCCCACTTGTGATCTCTGTCTGTCAAATAAATAAGTAAAAATCTTAAAAAAAAAAATCATGACTTAGGCCAAAATCAGGAGTTGGATGCTTAATCAACTGAGTCACTCAGGCACCCCTCCTGTGAGGGGTTTCTGCTGCCTCTGTTCTCTTTTTACCTGGATTACCTGATATTTCTTATATTTATAATGTATCTCTTGAAAACAGCATGTTGCTATTTCAGTTTTTTAACCTCATTTGATAGTTTTTGTCTTTTAAGATAATGATACAGATACTGATTTTTATTACCCCTACCTTATTTAGTTAACATTATTGTTTTCTCTCTTTTTTTTCTGTTTCTGTTGTTGCTGGTTATCAAGTAGTGATTCATTGAATTTTCTGTTCTTATCAAAGTGGAAATTCTGTTATATCTATTCCATTAATGGTTAATAACACCTATCTCTGTACTAAATCATACTTATTTCTCCAGTAGCTAAAAATAAGTTAACCTTCAATCCAGTAAAACAAGTCCTTTAGATTATTTTCACTTCTTTCTTCTTTACCTCCTAACCCCCCGAAGATTTTAGAACTTTTTTTTTAACTTAAATTCTAGATTTTACTCAGTTAATTTAGTTCTTTTGGTTCTAGGATTTTCCTTGTGGTTTTGTCAGTATCAGTAAGCTCACTAGCATTGTTTTGGTAGACTTTACCTGATAAATCTTTTCCATCTTTTTATTTCATGAACAACATACTCCATACTATTTTTTTTTAACTTTTCAGAGTCTGTAACTTTTTAAAAAATTGAAATAATATGATTAACACAGTGTTGTATTAATTTCAGGTGTCCAGCATAATGATTCAACCATCCTATACATTGCTTAGTAACCACAATAATCACAATAAGTACAGTTACTGTTACCAGACAATGTTATTACACTCTTATTGATTATATTCCTTATGCTGTGATTTTCATCTCTGCGACTTATTTTACAACGGAAGTTTGTACTATTTAATCTCTTTTATCTATTTCACCCATCACTCCCCCCACGTCCCTCCTGGCAACTGCCAGTTCTCTCTATTTAAGAGTCTGTTTTCTTGTTTGTCTCTTTGTTTTTTTGTTCGTTTATTTCTTAGATTCCACATGTGAATGAAATTGTATTTGTCTTTATCTGACTTATTTCACTTAGCATCATATTCTCTGGGGTCATCCATATTGTTGCAAATGGGAAGATCTCATACTCTTTTTTATGGCTGAGTAATATTCCCATGTGTGTGTATGTGTGTGTACACCACATCTCTTTAACCATTCATCTGTTGGTGGATATTTGGGGTGCTTCCATCTCTTTGCTATTGCAAATAATGCTGCAATAAACATGGGGGTGCATACATCTTTTTGACTTAGAGTTTTGTTTTCTTTGGGTAAATACCAGTAGTGGAGTTACTGGATAATAGGGTATTTCTGGTTTTAATTTTTTGAGGAAACTTGACACTGTTTTCCACAGTGGCTACTCCAATTTATATTCCCACCAACAGTGCATAAGGATTCCTTTTTCTCCACATCCTTTCCAACACTTGTTATTTCTTGTCTTTCTGATTCTGGCTAGTCTGACACATGTAAGGCAATACCTTGTTGTGCTTTTGATTTGCATTTCCCTGGTGTCTCCTTTAGTATATGATATTTTTTCTGTCTTGCTTGTATGACTTAGGCATTATCAAGGCGCACTAGCTAGGTATCCTGTACAATATCTGCCAGTCTAGGTTTGTTAGATGTTTTTCTCATGGATAGACTAGGGGTATGGGTTTTTGGAAAGAATACCACAGGTGTGTGACTTTTTCATCACATTTATCAGGTGATACATAATGTCCACATGCCATTAATGGTGATGTTAATCTTTGTCACTTGGTAAAGATGGCCTTTGCCAGATTTCTTCACTATGAAGTTACTGTTTCCTCTTTTCCTATTCTGTTCTCTGGAGAGGCAGACTCATGCCTTTTTTACTTTGTATTCTGTCTTCATATCTTTGTACTGAGTTTTACATTCTTAATAGGCCTTAAATTTTTCTGTCAAGTAAGTGGTCTAAATTTTTGTCAGTAGCATTTGTTGGGTCCTCATGTGAAACGTTTTTGGCACTTTGAATTTATTAACTGTATTTGTATTAACATGTTCACATTGTACTGAAATCAACTTGTTACATGGTTGCTGGTTCTACCAGGTGGTAAACATAAAAGGTCTTTCTAGTTTTCTTTTTTTTTTTAAAGATTTTATTTATTTATTTGTCAGAGAGAGAGAGAGCAAGAGAGAGCGAGCACAGGCAGACCGAGTGGCAGGCAGAGGCAGAGGGAGAAGCAGGCTCCCCGCCGAGCAAGGAGCCCGATGTGGGACTTGATCCCAGGACGCTGGGATCATGACCTGAGCCGAAGGCAGCTGCTTAACCAACTGAGCCACCCAGGCGTCCCTAGTTTTCTATTTCTGGTGCCTAGCACAGTGCCTGGTGGCTAGAGATTTCTCAGTAAATATTTTGTTGAATTAAATTGATGAAAAAAACTTGTATTACTTGGAATACATAAGAAATACCCATTATTTTCATCCCAGAATGCTATTTTGAGAAATTAAAACTGGCAGTTCAAGTAGATGAAGGAACAAATAAAACTCTTAAGGAAACTCCTAAAATACTGGTTCTCAAAGTATGGTCTCCCATCAGCAACATCAGCATTACCAGAGAACTTGTTAGAAATGCAGATTCTCAGGCCTTAGCCTAGCCCAACTAAATCAGAATTTCTGGGGTAGGGTCAAAGAAGCCCTCTTAGAGTTTCTGATAGCCACTAAAATTTGAGATATACTCGCTAAAAGCACAGAGAATAAAAAGAAAACAAAGAAGGTACTGGTAATTGACTGCAATAGTAAAACTAAATCCCCTCTTCCCTGCTATCACTGAGAAAGCTTAGGCTTGATTTTGCCAGATTTCATTCCTTTCCTTTCCCTCTCTCTCTTTCTTTCTTTCTTTCTTTGAATATGGTGCATCATTTGATTTAGTTGCTATATTTGTTTCAATGGCAGGCTTTGATTAGGCTAAAGTACAATATAATAAAAAAAAAGAATCACCCAGCAGTATACTGTTCACTGTCTTCTATTTTACTTGCTAGAAAATTTTTTGGCTTCGCTTTTGTCAGGGAAACTATTTTCAGTGCAACATGAAATTAAGGATAATTTTTTTTTTAATTTCCAAAAAATGTGTTGCCTGTTGGCAGCAGATAGCTGACATGGCTTTTTTGCTTCTAGTGTCTCCTTTTCCAGGAAATGACTCCCATCTGTAGCGAGAGGAATGCTGACCTTTAATGTGTATGTTAGTCACTTCTTTTAGCTCAGTGCCAATTTAATAATATTGCCTATATCATGAATTTGGTTGAAAGTATGTGCTAGCCAGATGGTTTTCACTCTGGAGTTTCAAGCTTTTGAAGATCATGAAGTTTGTGTGTTTCTAAAACGAAATTGAATTCTTCAAGTTGACTAGCAAGTGGGAAGAGGAGAATTCTTGGTTTGGGCCAAACGGTTAAATATGGTCCCAGGACAAAGAACATCAGCATCCCTGGAGACTTCTTAGAAATTTAAAATATCAGGCCCAACCCAGACTTAGTGATTCTAGAATTCTGGGAGTGGAGCCTAGAAATCTGTGCTTTATAAAGTTGTTCAGGTAATTCTGATACCTGCCACAATTTGGGACCCACTGGGTGAAAGGTTAGTTTTATCCCTTGTAGAGAACATGGTATTATAAAATTACTTGTGTACTCCTAATGAAGCTGATAATTCTGAGAAAAACCAGAGCTTTGTAGCCAGATCTTTGTTTGAATCCTATACTATCACTTCTTTAAAGGATATCAGGCAAGTTACTTGGCATTTCTGAGCTTCAGTTTCTTTATATATAAAATGGTATTTCTGAGGGCGATTCACAGACCTGTACCCCTGGGGCTAATAATACATTATATGTTTATTTAAAAAATTTAAAAAATATTTCTAATCACAGAAATCAGGGATCAGTGTTGTTGTATTAGGTGCTCAATAAACACTGATTTGAAAGTCCCATAAAACTTAACTTAGAATTGTAAGCAAACTTCTTTGGGGAAAAATGTTATTTTCAGCGGAAGAAGAATAATTAAGAAGTACTTAAGCTTCCTCCCAGTTGCTGTTGGAATCTTTTTGTAGGTTCTAGGTTGTTTTGAGCAATTTCATATGCTTGAAGATTGTTGTGGAAACTATCTTTTGAAAGTCTTTTTTTTTTTTTTTTTAAAGATTTTATTTATTTATTTGACAGACAGAGATCACAAGTAGGCAAGAGTGGCAGGCAGGGAGAGAGAGGAGGAAGCGGGCTCTCTGTGGAGCAGAGAGCCCGACGTGGGGCTCGATTCCAGGACCCTGGGATCATGACCTGAGCTGAAGGCAGAGGATTTAACCCACTGAGCCACCCAGGCACTCCTCTTTTGAAAGTCTTGAAGGTGCCTTGACATTCTGTATGTAGGTTGTTCCACTTTGTGCAAATGCTTTATGTATTTAATAATTAAAAATAATTTTAATAGGTAATACATTCTCATGGGTGGAAATCAGCACAATATAAGAAGATATTCAGTGGAAAAAACTCCGTTCCATCCTTGCCCTCAGTGTTCCATTTATATCCACTCTATAACCAACCACTTTTCTTAGTTTCTTGTTCATTCTTCTAGACTTCTAAAATTCAAATATAAGCACATATGAATAATCATTACTCCTTTACCGCAAGAGATAACACACTATACACACTGTTAGGCACACTAACACTGTACTTGGTTAGCTTCACATAGAGAGCTCTATGTTTCTTTTTTTTCCCCCTCCCAGGTTAGCTTTATTAAGAACTACTTTACATACAGTGAATTGCATTCAATTTAAGTATATAATTTGATGAGTTTTGATAATTGTATATTATTTGTGAAGGTACCACAGTTAAGATAATGTTTTAAATTTTTTTTGTGTGTGTTGGTTTTCTTTTTGTTTCATAGTATTTTATTGTATAACTGTATCATAATGTTTCTAAACCAGTCTTTTGTTCTTGAGCACTTGGGTGCTGCTACAAAGAATTCTGTGATTAACAGTCTTTTTCACACAGTGTTTTTTATGTAGGCAGGTTAAGTCTGAGGATAGATTCCCAGATGGGGGATTGCTAAGCCAAATGAGAAGTAAATAAGTTGGTAATTGTTGCCAATTTGTCCTTCATAGGCTTGGTATCAGTTTGAGCTCCCACTAGAAGGTGCCTGTTTGCCTAGTCTAGTTAACAATGTACATTATGAAACTTCAGACATTTGCCAGTAAGTGGAAAATGTATTTTAATATAGTTTTAATTTGAAGTTTTGTGAAAGTGAGCATATTTTTGTCTCTTAAAGAGTAGACCATCTGTAATTTTTACAAAAATTACAAAAAATATCTGTTTTTACTCTTTACCCATTTTCCTATTGGTTTTACCTTTTTCTTCTGTTAATTTATAGGGACCCTTTTTAGGAAGATTAACTCTTTCTTTTTTTTTTTTTTTTTAAAGATTTTATTTCTTTATTTGAGAGAGAGGCAGTGAGAGAGCATGAGCGAGGAGAAGGTCAGAGGGAGAAGCAGACTCCCGGTGGAGCTGGGAGCCCGATGCGGGACTCGATCCCGGGTCTCCGGGATCATGACCTGAGCCAAAGGCAGTCGTCCAACGAACTGAGCCACCCAGGCGTCCCAGATTAACTCTTTCTTTGCAGATATCTTTTCCCCAGGTTGTTTGCTTTTGACATTGCAAGACTTTTAGTTGAAGGGTATGTGTCTGAGTTTTTGCTATTTTGGATATCTTCCTAAAAGATTGCTTGCCTTTGATTTATTTCCTTTTCTCCTTTCTTCTTTTCCTCCTTTTTTTTCTTTCCCAGCCTAATTTCTTAAAAAAAAAAAAAAATTTTTTTTTTGAGACAGTTTGAAGCTGCTTTGTTGTTGAACAATAATCAACTCAGTGGGTGGGTGGATGTTGTTAAATGATTTTAATATATGACCCTGGTTCATTTCTCTTGAAGGCCATGTTTTTGGTATACTGCGCATTGGAGAAAGAACCTGTGCCAATGTCCCTGCCTCCCGCCTTGGTGCCACCTTCTAAGAGAAAAACGGTCAGTATATCGGGCTCTGTGCAGTTGATCCCCTCGTCAGCATCAGCCGAGAAACCTTACCACTCCTTACCACCTGTAGGCATTTTACCTACCAAAGCACCGTTAAGACAGGTATAGAACTATCAGTGTTAAAGGACTTTTTTTTTTTTTTTAAGTGCATGGCATTTAACAGTTGATTGCTTGATGAAGACAGAAGTAGCAATCAAAGGGATCAAAAATTTAGAGCACCCTCTGGTTGAATCTGTATAATATGATGTCCTGGCGAAGACATAATCCTGCATTTGGCCTTACTTCGGTCATATGGATGTTTTATTGGCTTTGCTTTGATCTACCTGGACTTAGAGTTGGAGATAGAAGATATTCCGTGCTAATCTGGCATGCTTGCCCAGGCATAGTTAATAGATGTTTTTGTTTTCTTAATCCCTGGTTAACTCTTGATTCTTTGGGGTCAAATCATCCAATTTTGGATTGTCTTGAGCCTTTTTTCCCCTCCAGCCTGGTGCTTGTCAGGCTGTGTAAAGGAAAATAATGATAGGATGTGCAAATCAGCTAATTCAGCTACAGCTATGAATGCTGAATGAAACTCTAAAAAATAGGGATTGAGAATTATCTGAATATTTTGTTTATACAGACTCTCCCAGTTACTCATCTTAATGTGGTCATTCATAAGTCAAGAGTTAACTATGCTTGAATTTATTCATTACTTAAAAGGAAAAAAATGAAATGGGCATCTGTAAGTATATCCCAACTGACCTGTATTTTTCTTCCACAATTTTCTCTTCACCACAGCATTTTGATTAGGGTGTGATGGAATGGTACACTATTGCTACAGTTAGTGGGATGGAATTGCTCAGAATTTTGACAGATACTCTCATGGGTTGCAAGGATGACATTTCAAAGTCCGTTTCATTCTGACAGAAGCACCTTATATAGCCATATATTTACTTGTTCTTATTACTCTTTTTATTTCTTTCCTGTAGTGGGTTGTATCCCCTGCAGAAAAGGCTAAATACGATGAGATCTTCTTGAAAACTGATAAAGATATGGATGGCTTTGTATCTGGATTGGAAGTCCGTGAAATCTTCCTGAAGACAGGTTTACCTTCTACCTTACTGGCCCATATTTGGTAAGATTTTATTTAAATTGATTTAGAAAACAAGTATGGTTTTGTAACACTCTAGTTTTGCACTTTCTTATTTTTAGGCATTTGTAAATTGGATAGTTACCTTTCAGAATTCTTTGTAGAGAAAATTTAAATATGAGAATTTCTTCTGGATAATGGATAAAAGCTTGAGAATGTATTACCTGTTTTATAAGTTGACAGTGTCAGTTAATTATTATTAAAATATTAAAATGCAGCATTTGTTTATATCAGTTAAACTTAAATTTTTCTTTTTTTTAAAGATTTTATTTATTTATTTGACAGACAGAGATTACAAGTAGGCAAGAGAGGCAGGCAGGGAGAGAGAGGAGGAAGCAGGCTCTCCGCGGAGCAGAGAGCCCGACATGGGGCTCAATCCCAGGACCCTGGGATCATGACCCGAGCCGAAAGCAGAGGCTTTAACCCACTGAGCCACCCAGGCGCCCCTAAACTTAAATTTTTAAGGGAGAATCAAAAAATGTGAAATTTAGAGAATGTACAGAAGAGTATCTTCAAGGAGTGCTCTTATAATTCTGTAGGGCATATGTATACTTTTATACCTTTACATAGGGAGTACACACTTGGTTCATAAAAAAGATGAACTTGAGTGTCTAGTGCATGTCATGTTAAATAAGACCATACATATGAAAATAATAGTGTGCCTGTTGTCAATCCACCTGACTATACCAGAGATTATGTTGAGGTTTTCAAGAGGCAGCAAACATCAGATGTGGAACCACATAGCTACAAAGAGAAACTTAGAAAAGAACAAAGGAGGACAGTAGGTCTGCCTTAAGAGGAACAAGAACTCAAGACTGGGAAAGATTAAATATCTGTAACTAATAATAACTGCCACTTTCAAATGCCTAGGCCAGACAGTGTGCTCAATAAATGGCAGTTGTCATGGAATTGGCATTATGCCCAGACTTTTTATGTGCTTTACCTTTTTTTTTTTTTGAAGATTTTATTTGTTTGACAGAGAGAGATACAGCAAGAGAGGGAACACAAGCAAGGGGAGTGGGAGAGGAAGAAGCAGGCTTTCTGCCAAGCAGGGAGCCCAATGTGGGGCTTGATCCCAGGACACTGGGATCATGACCGGAGCCAAAGGCAGATGCTTAACAACTGAGTCATCCAGGTGCCTCTGTACTTTACCTTTAGTTCTCACTGTAACCTTGCAGAATGTGTGTTATCTCTACTTTATAGATAAAGAAACTAAGGCTTGAAGAGGTTAAAAAAATTTGTTCAAGGTCACAAGAAGAAACAAGAAGCTGGAATTCAGGATTTCTTTGACACCTTACCCATAGTCTGTTCATCAGGCCACATTGAGTTTCAGTGAATGAAACAGATCAGGACTTCAGAAAGCTGAGCTTTAAAAAGAAAGAGAGAGGGAGGGAGGGAGGAAGGAAGGACAGAAAAGAAAACAGGATAAAACATTTGCTGTTTCTCTTCAAGTGATTTTGTAAAGCTTTCCACATTGCTGCCTTCTCTTCACATGTGATCTCCATTTGCAGCTGTTGTTTCTGCTTTGACTTGGTGATCCTTATATCCGCCTACTCCCAAGAGTTGCAGGAAGCAAGCCAACGTGGAAATTTTTGCTTGTTTTAGAATCATTCTAACGCCACTAATGACTCAAATTTGTTGAAACTTAGGTTTCATTTTTAGCATCTTTTAATGTTGAGAATGTTGGGATTCTTTGGCCCACCACAACTCTTACTCTGTAATAGTTCTGGAAATTGGTAAGAAAGCACAAAGCAAATCCAGATAAGAGACCTCTGCTCAGCACCAAGGTGAACATTCTCTTTCTCTTTTTTAAAAACCATTTTAGATGATCTCTCTTTTCTAACATTTGAATTTAAGTTTTGGGCAGGACACACACTGAAGTATGAGTTTCTTTTTTAACTCAACTGATCATTTTTAAAAAGCTACCTAGTCCTATTACTTTTTCCCTGGATTTTTAGAATAGCAGTTGTAGCATTTATATTGTTTGTTTTGTTTATTTGTACAGGACATTATGTGACACAAAGGACTGTGGGAAGCTTTCAAAAGATCAGTTTGCCTTGGCTTTTCACTTCATCAACCAAAAGTTAATAAAAGGCATTGATCCTCCTCACATTCTTACTCCTGAAATGGTTCCGCCATCAGACAGAGCCAATTTACAAAAGGTAAGACAACAGAAAACTGGAATGTATTAACAAAAGGAAACAAGCGCTATGTTAGATGACAGACTTGATTTGAATGAAAGAGTGGAGAAAATGTATCTGGCAAGCAGTAGAGCAGTACACTGTTTGTGGTTTAGTTTGTGTCTATAAATATGTTCAGACGCCTTGTATGACATTGTTGAGCTGCAGCTCGTTTACCCCAGCATTCATTACACATATGGCAAACATATTTTCCAATCTAAAAATTGGAAAAATGTGGTCTTTCTCCCCCCTCTTCCCCTGTCTTGGATTTGTGAATTTTTATGAATAAGGTATAAAATTTAAATGAAATCTATAGGAATTAAGTTATTGTGTTTCATTTGATGATTCACCCAAAATAACACAAAATTGAAAACAAAATCTAGGAGATTATGATTGGTGTCAATTTTATATGTAAACAAGAAAAACATCATGTTGAGAAGTCTGTGTGGTTTTAGCCACATAGATGACCTTTTCCTGAGCATGGGGCCAAATTTCATATCAGAACAGCTAGAAGTAGGTTTTAGCAACTTTTCGTTTCTGGCCAGCAGTGGGAGTTTTCAAAACTACATTATTTTAGCCATGCTGTGCCTTGATTTTTCTTTCCTCCTCTAGACATCCTTCCTAGCATAGTGTATTTACAATATCTTGGCCTTCATAGAGCTTCAAAAGGACTTATGTTTTCTAGAGGCTATTATTGCCTTTAAAAATACATCCTTTGTATTTTTAAATATTTTATGACCTATAAAGTAATTATTGCTGTGGTGATTTTTCAGAGTTAGACATAATAAAAGTTGTTAGATGTGCGGTATAAGGAGAGCTGTCTTTAAAATGTCAGTAGAATAGTTTGGTTTTGCAGTAATTTTGTCACATAGGTTAAAAAAAATCCCATTTTAACCTAAAAAGTAAAAATTTATTTTTTTTAATAAGTCAACTAAATGGAAATTTATAGCCACCAGGTATAGATATTACTTCTAGGAGTTTTTAATCCTTAGTTTTAAATAAAATAAGTATTTGATTATCTCTTTTGTGAGTTTTAGGGAAAGGGAGAGCATTTTCTGAAATTTTTGAGATTTCTGGTGACATAGGATATGGGTTCCCTAAGTTGTGGAAAAGCCTAAAAGTGATGCCACCCAGAAAGATAAAAGTTACAGATTTGTATGTGTGCTCTCTGCTATAACTATATCTGAGTTGTTTCATCCTGTTTTTTCACCTATGCAGACTGTTTTTTCACCTTGTCACCTTCATTTTATACCCACTAAATCTCCCACCAGTGCAAAACTACAGATGTGACAGAACTTTCTGAAGCAGATGACATTAGTAGACACCCCAGGTTGCATCTGCTCTACAGAGTTTTTAATAGATTTGTCTGAAGTCCATTCACTAGAGCATAGACACTTTTGGCTAATTATGTCAGATATCAATATTATACATTAAAATGGGATTTTATCATTATTGTCTTATCTATTAACCCAACTTTTTAACCTTAAGTATTTAAAGTTTGCATTTGTTTTGTCTTTTGAATAATCTCTTTTCTCTTTATAATCTGATTTTTTAGAACTGCATTTTTTTGCAGCTTTGACTAATCTTTTTTTGAATATTGCTTTCCTTTCTGTGTTTTTTCTAGTTTGGACTATTTTTTCCATTCTGCAGCACTCTGCTTTTCGCCTTTCTTGTACTGTCAGTTTCTTAACTCTACTCTCAAGGTTAGAGCTTTACTTTATGCCTTTTTTAGCATTATGGTTTTTGGTTTATAATTTTACAATTAGAGGCTTTTTAAGTGGCAAAGTGGAATTTTTGTGTAATGGACAAAACAGGGTGAGACAAAATATTTTGAAAAAAGGGGACATGCTACATTTTTCTTCTTATGCCCTTCTTATACTTTATATGCTGTTAGCTGAACTTTTTCCATATTTCTTGATTGCATGCCATCTTATTACTTTAGAATGGGAATTTAATTTCTGTGTTAGCAATTGAGGAGTGATACAAGCTATACCAAATATAGTACACTAATCTGCCTTCTGGAGTCTTCTGTGGTATCACCTAACTTGTTTGAGGTTAAACTTGTCTCACTCTTCTTATCTGATGATATATTTTTTTTGTTTGTTTTAAAGATTTTATTTATTTATTTATTTGACAGACAGAGATCACAAATAGGCAGAGAGGCAGGCAGAGAGAGAGGAGGAAGCAGGCTCCTCTCTGAGCAGAGAGCCCGATGCGGGGCTCGATCCCAGGACCGTGGGATCATGACCTGAGCGGAAGGCAGAGGCTTTAACCCACTGAGCCACCCAAGCGGCCCCTGATGATATTTTTAATAGTGAAAGACTGTCAGCTGTGAGTCACTTCTTTGAGCTGGAGTGTCAGAAGAGGTGTGGAAGTCATGAGTTTCTTGGTATACTTGGACCTTTCATAGCGAATTTCTCAGCAGTTACTCTTGGTGATAAAAGTGAGACGAAGTCCTGATTTTTCATTTTGTTCAACTGTCAAACTGTCTGACCAGAGTTAGCTTATATATCAAGTTTAGACAGACTTAAAATCCTAGTGAATACCTGTCACATTCAGAAATCCACTTTAAGGGCGCCTGGGTGGCTCAGTGGTTTAAGCCGCTGCCTTCGGCTCTGGTCATGATCTCAGGGTCCTGGGATCGAGTCCTGCATCGGGCTCTCTGCTCAGCAGGGAGCCTGCTTCCTTCTCTCTCTCTCTGTCTGCCTCTCTGCCTACTGTGATTTCTCTCTGTCAAATAAATAAATAAAATCTTTAAAAAAAAAAAAAGAAATCCACTTTAAAATTTCTAATTTAATTTAAGATGATAAGGTCTGGGTATTAGTGAAACACAGTAAAACAATAAGAGGTACATTTGATAAAAATTTATAGTTAATAAAATTGAGACTAGCATTAATTGAATCCTAACAGATGAATTTTGGTATTGTTAGACAAAACTGTCTGAGGACTAATAATGCAGTGTGCCTAAAGAAATATGGAGGGAGTTATTTGCCAGATTTTATTGACATACCTGTTTATCAAGTTGCCTTTTAGGGTGATGGTTTCATTTACTTTAAATGATCTTGATATCCAAGTGCCAAGGTGCATAATGTGAAATAGATTTTAATTTAATCAGAGGTCTCCTAATCAATGTCTCCTATTAGCTGGGTTCATCTTTAGGCAGGTGCTTTAAATCTAGTTACTTAGCTCTAAAATGGGGTTACTAATAATATCGGCCATACTTACAACCCAGTTTTCAGATTAGTTTGAGAATTGATTAATGGATTTGAAAGTGCTTAGTAAATTGTAAATCATCATATACATGTGAAGAAATGGGATATTGTGAACTTTTATGTTTCTTCTTCTGTTGTCCAAGTGGATGACATACATTAAGTCCATGATAAAATATGTATTAATTCTAAGTTTTATGTTCTGCTAATAAAGTCCTCAACGTACTTTAGTTTTACATGTTTAGGCCTCAATTTTAAAATTTCCTAATGGTGGTTATTCTGTTTTTTGTCAGTCTGGTTATAACACTGGGGGTTGGTCAGGTGTTTAAAGGAGCAGTTATCTTCTTGTCCTGACTTCAGTTACATATATAATGAATCAAAAATGGTTCACAATCTTTGTGAGCCAGGGTGGAAGCAACTTATTGGGAGGTGATCCATTTTAAGGGCATATTCTGTTGAGTAGGTTAATTACAGTAATACCTTATATTTGTAAAATGTTACTAAGTTTTAGAGTGACATATACATTATTTATTTCATTTAATTTTTAAAGTGGGCAGGGCAGAGAGTATTTCCCTATTTTATAGTGAAGATCATGCAGTCAGTAAAATGGCAGAGACCAGAATAAACCCAGGTAGATTTTCTAACTACAGGTACCATTCAGAGACCAACTTTGACACTTTCATTATTGAAAGAAAACCATATGTAAAGGATGTCATATTTGAAGACAGCTTCATATATGCTGATGTTAAAATTTACTATGGAACATGCTGAGCAGCTGGTTCTACTTTAAATAGAGTAGGCACCAAAATTGTTTAACAAAAGTTAATTTGAATTGAATAAAATCAGCTACCATTATGATTCTGAGATTCAACAAAAATTTGTTTACTTACTCTGTGTCAGATGACACAAGTACAAATAAGTCACTGTCCATCTCCCCAAGAAATTTATTCTTTAATGGAGGAATTAGTTTATAAATCTGGTATCTGCTTTACTTCAAGGTTTTAAACAGGTGCTAGGATAAAGTGACAAGGACTTTGGGATCTCAAGTGGTGGTACCAACAGCTTTTGGAGAATTTAAGGGAAAATGTCTCAGTTTATAACTGTGTGTGTATAAAATTACACTAGATATAATTTTCTTAAATGAATTTATTAGTAATACTGTAAAATGTGTAATAATCTGTATCCATGTAGTGCTTTGAACATTTTTAATGCTTTACCATATATAGTTTTATAGTAATAATGTTATAATTGTGAACTTTTTGTTTTTAGAACATCATAGGATCAAGTCCTGTTGCAGATTTCTCTGCTATTAAGGAGCTAGATACCCTTAACAATGAAATAGTTGACTTACAGAGGTATGTAAAATAAAATTAAGCTGACTATGTAAATACACACACACACATTTCTGTTTTTAATATGTATCTTGGTAAATGCTACTTTATTTAAGTACTGTGGTTCTTGAATTGGGAATCCTTGAATCCTATTTCTTTTTTTCCCCAGTGTACCCTAATTCATCAAATCTAAGGCAACCCTTTAATTGCAAGATGCACTATTTTCTTATGTACCACTAAACTAAAAATCACTGCCAAATAAACAGTGGCATCAGCTATAAATACTGTCTGACTTTAGGCCGAGAAAAATGTGTATCTTAGAATGAATGGAGTATAGTTTTCCTCCAACTTTAGATAATTGAATAGCATATTGGGAAAACATTATTTAATACATTTTATGGAAGGAATGTTAAATGTTTATACTGTGCAAAGAGGTTTCATAATTGTTATCTCATTTGCTTCTCACAGAAACCGTAGAGTTAGATCTTATTGTTCCTAGTTTATAGGTAAGGAGTTTAGGTGCTTAGAGAGATTATTTTGCCCAGTCATACAAACCTGTCTCAGGACACTTGATTTGGAACTGAATCGTCTCTCTTATACATAGGCACTATGTAGAACAGACTTAAGTACAATTGGATTTGAATCTACAGGCACTATTGATATTTCCTTAATTCCCTTGTTCCCTAGAAACTGTATGATAATACTGTAAAAATGACCTCCTGAAATTACTTTTTTAAAAATGAGACCATTTTCCATCTACACAGTGTTGGATTTAAACATCATTTTGTATTTACACAAACCTTTTCTGTTTTTAACCTTCATAACACTTTGAAGAAGGTAATGGCTGATACTTTATTGATGGTATTGAGACATAAGGGGGGATGTACAATGATTTATCTGGGCTACATAGCAAGAAATAGGGAATGATCTTTCCTCATTAAAATTGCTTTAGGGAAACTTAGTTGTTATGATTTTTCAGTTGCAACAAAGAATTCAACCCAAGCTAATTTAAGTGAGAGTGAATTTGTTGAGTTGTGAAATTAAGACTTCTTAGAGGTAGATAGAGATGGCTTAAGGAATAGCTTCATATTTAATGAAGTAAAGGGGCTTAAATGATATAATCTGTTTTCTTCCTCTATTTCTTGTCTCCACTTCCATTGGATTGTTCATTCTCAGATGGAATTTCTCATTATATAGTCAAAAGGGCTATAGCACACTTAGCCTCGTGTATTTGTAATTTTAGATCCAGTGGGGTACCTCTCTTTTCTGGCAGTTCCTACAAAATCCCTAAGATTCCATATTATTGTACTCGCTTAGGGCCATGCCTGTCTCTTAAATAGTCAAGGGCCAGGGATGTGTAGTTTATTGATTTGCCATGAACTCTGTCATGGAGTGGTGGAAGGATAGTTTGTTACCAGGACCACATAGGGGAGTAGGTATTCTGACATGAAAATTCTGCCAGAAGGAGGCATGAATTCTGGGGAGGTAAATGCTACTGAAGGCAGCATAGCTTTAAATCCATAGTAATTTCGGTGATTAGCCTTAGTATCATCTATCTCTTTGAACTATATGACTTGACATTCTATAAACATAAGTCTGGGCACAGTGTCATTGTGTAGTTTTTTGTGTTTTCTTTTTTGTTGTTTTTTTTTTTAATTTTTATTATTTATTTTTTAAAAAGATTTTATTTATTTATTTGACAGACAGATCACAAGTAGGCAAAGACGCAGGCAGAGAGAGAGGAGGAAGAAGGCTCCCCACTGAGCACAGACCCCGATGCGGGGCTTGATCCCAGGACCCTGGGATCTGAGCTGAAGGCAGAGGCCTTAACCCACTGAGCCACCCAGGTGCCCTATTTTTTTATTTAAAAGATTTTATTTATTTATTTGATAGAGAGAGAGATCACAAGTAGGCAGAGAGACAGGCAGAGAGAGAGAGAGGGAGAAGCAAACTCCCTGCTGAGCAGAGAGCCCGATGTGGGGTTCGATCCCAGGACCCTGAGATCATGGCCCGAGTCGAAGGCAGAGGCTTAAACCACTGAGCCACCCAGGCTCCCTGTTTTTAATTTTTTTAAATTTAGTCTTGAGTTTATCTGCTTTGTAAGTTCTGTGATATTCTTATTTCCTGCGCAAAAATTGGACTTTGTCTATTTACATAAAGCCTCTACACTTGAAATCACACAAAGTAAAATCAAAAACAGAAACAAAACCCTTGAGGATTATATAGTCCAATTTTTTCCTTACTCATGAAAACAGTTCAGTCACAGATCATGCTAGCAGTAGTGCTGGGTGGCATCCCAAATCCAGTTGTGTTAAGTTACAGTTCTGCATTCCTTCTATTATATATTTGCCTCTCATTAAGACAGCAATTTTGGGGGCACCTGGGTGGCTCAGATGGTTAAACATCTGCCTTCAGCTCAGATCATGATCCCAGAGTCCTGGGATCAAGCCCCGCATTGGGGTCCCTGCTAAGAGGGAACCCTGCTTCTCGCTCTCCCTCTCCGGCTGCTTGTGTTCCCTCTCACACTGTCTCTCTCTCTGTCATTAAATAAATAAAATCTTTAAAAAAAAAAAGAGCAGTTTTTAATTTTGGTTCAGAATAAAAGAAGTAAACATTTCATTATTGAGTCTATAATGGTGAGTAGACTTTTCATATGGTCTCTGTATGGTCCATTAACATTTTTGCTTGCCTTATGTGTAATATACATTGAATAACAGCTAGATTTGAAAATACTTGTCTTCAGTGCCTCTTGTAGATATGCCCCAATATTCTAGGACTTGCTTGGCTTCCAGCAGTTGTTGACATATGAAATGTTTCTGTAGTGAGCCTTAATAGGAAGTAGAGCATCATACATAATGCGTTGTTGCCAGTGCAGACATTTCTAATATTAGTTACATTTTGGTAAATTGAACTTTCACTAACTTTTAATAACCATAATGTTAAGATATACTAGTGACAGTCCTTTATAGTGAATTAGCAACTAAAACATAAAAACATATCTAACATTTTGTGACTATCTTATTAAGAAAATCATAGAGCTCTACAACCTTGTTTTTAGGTTGTAGTCCCATAGTATAAATATGTAAAACACTTATACATGATTTGGCATTTGTGAAAATATTTTCCCTAGGCTTTTCTTTTAGATGACTAGATCTACAGTGTAGGCAAACGTCTATCATCTGTCAACTCCACTTATGTCATAATGAGATTCATCAACCCATGCTAAAATTATGTTGTTAAAATTCACTTTTGTAAATGGTTGTGTTAGGTCACTATACTACCAGTTCTTCAAGATACTACATTATAAATCTTGTTTTTTGTGATTGTGAATAACAATTTTTTCTGTGCCATAGTATTACTCTTTAGCCTTTGAATTGTTTATTAATATATCAGGATGTGGTAAGTATAACTACAAAACAGGAAAGAAGAATTTAACAGATTTTGCTTGTGGCTTTTACTAAATTGCTATCTGACAAAAGATTAGCCTCCCCCTCACTTTTTAAAAGATTTTATTTACTTATCTGCCAGAGAGAGGGAGAGGGAGAGAACAAGCAGGGGGAGTAGCAGGCAGAGGGAGAAGCAGGCTGAGCAAGGAGCCTGATGTAAGACTATCCAAGGACCCCAGGATCATGACCTGAACTGAAGGCAGATGCTTAACTGACTGAGCCACCCAGGCATCCCAAGATTAGCTCCTTCTTATTTGCTGGTTTTTAGATGAAGATTTATAATTTCAGTCCAGGGACCAAACCTGCAAATAAATACATAATACGGAATCGTAATGACTATGTAATGAATATAGTGCTTTACCAATTTATTTTTCCCCTTCTCTGTGATCGTTATAATGCATACTAGTAAGCATTTTGAAATAGAAGAGCATAATGAGAAAAGAGTATGTTTCTTAGAATAATATTTTGTTTTGACCATGGAAAATCAAAAGAGATAAGAAAAGCGATATATATAACCTAAAGAGTTAGTTGGGTAAAGAATGTTCTTTGTTACTAGCCAGAAAATGAGACGTTTCCATCTCTGGTTCATGAAGTTGTTTTCTAGTTGAAAATATTTAAGACATTGAGAGTTTAAGGCAGGATGCCTTTTTGTCATTTTTTTCTTTACATTTTTAATATAATTCCTTCAAAATTTTCTATATAGGAATTTAATTATGTCGGTCAGGTTAAATTAGCATGATATTTTTAACCTAAAAAAAGGAAAAGCAATAGTTGTAATACCAGGGCAGTGGTGCTGGGAGCCTCGTGGGCTCAGTGCTGTTTGTTATTGCCAGTCCACTGAGCGCACACCAAACCACAGCAGTGGCACCCCCATCTGCTGTTCCAGCCCCTGTGCTGGTGCAGCCACCCTCACTCCCTTTGCTCCATCTCCCTTTGTTCACACCATAGCTCAGCAGCTGACCGAAGAACAGATTGCTGAGTTTAGGGAAGCTTTCTATTTGAAACAATGGTGGTAGTACCATCACAACAAAGAAACTTGGAACTGTCATGAAGTCAGTGGGTCAGAACCCAACAGAAGCCAGATTGCAGGATATGTTCAACAAGGTGGAGGCTTATGGTAATGGCACCATTGACATTCCAGAGTTTTTTACTATGATGGCTAGAAAAATGAAAGATACAGTGAAGAAGGAATTGGTGAGGCATTATGACAGGTCTTTGATAAGGATGGCAGTGGTTAATCAGTGTGGCAGAACTATGTCATGTCATGAGAAACTTAGAAAAACTAACAGATGAAGAAAATGTAGAGGAAATGATAAGAGAAGTGGATATCTATGGAGATGGACAAGTCAACTATGAAGGACTTGTACAGATAATGCTGCAGAATGACCTGCTTTTAACTCCTTTCTCCCCACCAGAAGAATCAGATTGAATCTTTTATTTACCTCTTGCCCTCCCCCCCGGCAAGTTCATTTACTCATTGTTTCTAGATAGCAAAACTGAATGTCAAAAATGTGTTCTGTCCATATACACAAAGTTTACATGTATTGCCTGGTGGCCCTGTCTCTTAAAGAACAAGCTATGTATCAGTTTTATAATATAAATACTTGTACTCCCTTAATGATCAGGATGTACTTAGTGGACTGCTTGTAGTTCCATTTGCTAATGATTAATTCACTGGGCTGGCCAGTTTTTCATGCATACAGCTTGACAATTGAATACATTCAGGCATTTGCATTAAAACTGAAAAATGAAAAAAACAAATTTAAAACCTTATTCAAGGGGCGCCTGGGTGGCTCAGTGGGTTAAAGCCTCTGCCTTCGGCTCAGGTCATGATCCCAGGGTCCTGGGATCGAGCCCCACATCAGGCCCTCTGCTCAGCGGGGAGCCTGCCTACTTGTGATCTCTGTCTGTCAAATAAATAAATAAATAAATAAATAAATAAATCTTAAAAAAAAAAAACTTATTCAAATGGTTTCTAGTTCAGTTTGTTAGCATAAATTGTCAAAACTGGTTTATTCAAAACAAACATTTAAAATTGATTTACCTAAGGGTGCTGTACAGAAAAAAACAGGTGAAGGATAAACTGTCTAGACGAAGCCCCTCTTGTACTTACATGTGCCCCGACCCATAGTGATGCCACATATCCAGGTAGCATGCTGCATGTATTAGTTAGCATTATCCTCATTGCACTAAAGTGAAATGGGTGTTGGGCTGTCACCACTCACACAAATTTTTAAAAAGAAGCCTTTACCAAGGGAGCATCTTTGGACTCTGTGTTTTTAAAGCTTTCTGAACCATGACGTGGAGCCAGCAGAGAGTAGCCTTGTGGCCGTGGACTTTAGCACAACCATCAACATTGCTATTCAGGAAATAACACTTTGCTATCCTTTCCAAGTTGCAAATGCTAGTCTTTTTGTCCAGTAGTAAGACCATTAACTTAAAATATAGTTGGGATATCATAATCTTTTCAAATACTGGATCTCCTACCTGAGCCTAAGACCTGTATTTTTCATTTGCCTTCTAGAGAATGTCCAGTAGACATGACTTCCCAATCTTCCCCGACCACTCTCCTTGTCTCATTTATTTGCCTTTCTCAGTGATGTCACCATTCATCTAGTCACTCAGGCTTGAAATCTGAGATTTTTCTTCCTTTTATCTGTTTATTCTTCTATCTTTGAAATGTTTCTTGAAATCATTCCTACCTTTCCATCTCCTTTGCGTGATCACCTCCTTCTGATCTTTCAAGTCTCACCTTTGACATGACTTTCTCTGGAAGCGGGAACCTTCTCTGCCTTGTTTACCTCCTAACCCTCATAGTTATCAAATCTTACATAGTTTTACTATTTATAGTAATCATAGCATTTATAATACTTTATTATAATCATCTCTTTTATTTGGATCTCTCACTAACCGATGTGCTTCTTAAGCATAAGGACTATTTGTTCACTGTTCTGTTCCTAATGCTTAGCTTATATAATAGATGAGAAAATAACTTTCAGTTTTGCTGAAATCCGTCCTGTCTGTGCTATTGGTTTTACTAACCCTTTATCTCTTCTCTGGATTACTGTTATAACCTCCTAATTGACTCTGTGCTTTGAGTCTCTCCTTCCTTCCCTTGTACTTCCAACTGGTGTATAAAATAGAATTCAGGGACGCCTGGGTGGCTCAGTTGGTTAAGCAGCTGCCTTCGGCTCAGGTCATGATCCCAGCGTGCTGGGATCGAGTCCCACATCGGGCTCCTTGCTCGGCAGGGAGCCTGCTTCTCCCTCTGCCTCTGCCTGCCACTCTGTCTGCCTGTGCTCGCTCTCTCTCTCTCTGACAAATAAATAAAATCCTTAAAAAAAATACAATTCAGATCCCTTAGTGACATCCTATCCCCATCTGGATCCACACTTTTCTGAGTATGACACAAAGGCTCTTCTTCCATGGTTTTCATTTGGCTTCCTGACCCTTCTTTTGTCTTAGCCACCTCCTGTAGTAAAGTAGAATCCTTTCTTCTACGGCACCATCAGGCTCCTTGAGAGAAGACACCGTGTGTTTCCTTTGGCACTCTCAGTGTTGATTTTATCCCTTTTCTTAAGCCATGTGGCCACCTGACACCACAGAATCTCAGTATAGGTTAGTTGGTTGAATGAATGAATCGAAGTATGTTATAATATTAGAATATTTCACAGACTCAATTCCTGTCAAGTTTATGGCAGACCAGAAGCCATGTATTAAAAGATGAAAAGATAAAAGATCTTCTGAATAATAGCTTATTTTCTATAGAAGAGGATTTTAGAGACAAAAGGATTTTTAATCCTCCCAGGGACATTAAGTATAGTTGCCTGATTTTTCATATTTTGATAGCCTATTTTTGTGTCAGGGATTTACTCTGAGAATCTTTGAAGGAGGCTTTTGGGCCCCTCCCACTTCCAAAAGAATATGTGTATCCATGTACACCATTTTGTATTTATTTCAGGAGTTCCCAGACCCTTAAAAACTATCTGTGGGTCCATTTTTAAGAACCCTTGCTCTGAAAGTAAACTGTCTCAAATAGAGAAGTTCTTGACAGTGAAAAGTCAGAACTTGCTTCATTCACTAAGATAGCATAGTGGTGGTGAATTGTGCTGAGGCAGGAATTAATATTTGTCTTCTGTCAGCTTCTACTTCCTTCCTGTCTCTGTCCTTTTAGCAAGAATATCAGGAAGTAAAAGCTATATCCTGTCAGGCCAGTTTGTTATCCTGGTCTCGGGCCAGTAAACAGGGTAGATAATTACAATAATAGTTATTAGATATTGTGCTGTGCCTGCTTTATATTATTTCTCTTATTTAATTCTTGCAACATCACTTAAGGATAAGTAGTTTTATCCCAATTTTTCAGATGAAGAAAAGACAGGTCTTTTCTAAGAAGCTTTCCTTCTTGGTATCTATCTCAGCTCAGAGAGCGTTCAATTTCCTTCTCTCAGAATGGTTACAATACTGGATTATATTTCTTCCTCTAGTAAATTCTGATCTATGTGTGATAGCACAGACTGTTTCTTATTTCTAATGAGGCAATATAATATTTCAGAGCATGGCTTTCCAACCAGATTACCCAGTTTGGCTCCTGACATGATTTAGCCAAGTAACTTAACTACCTAGTCCTGTTTCTTTATCTGTGAAATGGAAATATGACTAATATGATGTGAGATGCTTAATATCTTTTGGGAACATGACGGATTCTCAGTACACATTCATAGTCATTGTTATCGTTGTCCTTGTCATCATCATCTCCAACAACCAGCTCAGCACTTAGAGTATAGCATTTACTGAATAGGTGCTCAGCAAACCCTGGTTGCAGTAGCTGAATGAACACTCTCTTTCCCTGGTTAAAGAGATACTGGAACTATGTAGCCAGGTAGGCAGAATTTGTGTTCCTAAATATATCTCTATCTCAGTCATATTTAGAAACTGACTTTTGAAAAACCTATTTAAGGCAGCATTAGCATATAGTTTGAACTTCCAAAAAATGTATGTTTTTGGTTTAGTTCAGTTCTCATACCATTAGAAACCATTAGCTCTGAAGAGAGCATTGCTTATTGAATCTGGAGCTCTTTTGCTTACATGACCCAACCTGGCCTGTTTTTGGCCCTATAACGATTTGTGGTACTATTAGATCTCAATCGTGACTACCTCAACAGTGGTGCGACTGATGGAATAATTGAAGCTCTATGTTGTAGTGCACTTTTGTTCGTAATAAGGAGTCAGTCTCATTAATTTTCACACAGAGTCCATGGCTCAACATTTAAAACCTTTGTTTAGGGAGACTTACTTATTTGAAACCCTCCGTGCTAAAGTTTAAGTCTGTGCTGTGTGAAACATTAGCCGCCAGCCACATCTGGCTATTGAGCACTTAAAATATAGCTAATCCTAATTAAGATGTGCTATTAGTGTAAAATGTACTGGATTTCAAAAACGAATGTAAATATTTTGGCTATACTGGGTTAAGTAAACATACTATGATAAATTTCACTTGTTTCTTTTTACTTTTTAATATATGGCAATTTGATCGTTTAAAATTATGTATGTGGGACGCCTGGGTGGCTCAGTTGGTTGGACGACTGCCTTCGGCTCAGGTCATGATCCTGGAGACCTGGGATCGAGTCCCGCATCAGGCTCCCAGCTCCACGGGGAGTCTGCTTCTCCCTTTGACCTTCTCCTCACTCATGCTCTCTCACTGCCTCTCTCTCAAATAAATAAATAAAATCTTTAAAAAATAAAATAAAATAAAATAAAATTATGTATGTGACTTGCATTATATTTCTCTGGTCTCAGTCGTTTATATTCTGGTCTCAGTCATTTATATTCTGGTCTTGGATTGCTCTGGTCTCAGTCATTTATATTCTGTAAAAATTCCATTTGCTTCCACTATTTTGTGGTACTGGTAGCTTATTAAAGGGCTCTTATCTTGTTTAAGAGAGCAATAATTTTTTTTAAATTTTTTAATTTTTTATAAACATATAATGTATTTTTATCCCCAGGGGTACATGTCTGTGAATCGCCAGGTTTACACACTTCACAGCACTAACCATAGCACATATCCTCCCCAATGTCCATTACCCCACCCTCTTTTCCCGACCCCTCTCCCCCCAGCTCCCCTCAGTTTGTTTTGTGAGATTAAGTGTCACTTATGGTTTGTCTCCCTCCTGATCCCATCTTGTTTCTTTTCTTCTTTTCCTATTCTTCTTTTCCTACCCCCCCCAACCCCCCATGTTGCATCTCCACTTCCTCATATCAGGGAGATCATATGATAGTTGTCTTTCTCCAATTGACTTATTTCACTAAGCATGATACCCTCTAGTTCCATCCACGGCGTTGCAAATGGCAAGATTTCATTTCTTTTGATGGCTGCATAGTATTCCATTGTGTATATATACCACATCTTCTTTATCCATTCATCTGTTGATGGACATCTAGGCTCTTTCCATAGTTTGGCTGTCTTTTGGTTTTGTTAACTGTTTCCTTTACTGTGCAAAAGCTTTTGATCTTGATGAAATCCTAATAGTTCATTTTTTCCCTTGTTTCCCTTGCCTTTGGTGATGTTCCTAGGAAGGTGTTGCTGCGGCTGAGGTCGAAGAGGTTGCTGCCTGTGTAGGAGAGCAATAATTTTTAAGATGTGTTGAATTCTGTCTTTGGGAAACAAAAATATCTACCAAGAAATTTCAGCTCCTGAAGGAATTTAGGAATCAGTTTCTACCCACTTATTTAAGTCCTAACTGCCATTACTGTGGATGCTTGATTGCAACTTTTTTTTTTGATTGCAACTTTTAAAAAGCCAGTAAATATTGTACTTTTATGCTGGTAAATCGTAGAATGGTGGTAATAATAGCTGACATTTAGTAAGCACTTATTGTGCACTGGGCATTGTGCTGAAGTCTTTCTAGATGTAATATAAATTAGTTTTCCTTATCAACTTTATTATCCCTGTTTTCTAATTAGGAAAATTAAGGCCTTGTTTTACATTTATTTTTTTCATCTCCTCCTGTCCTGTCAGATAAATAGAATAAATTAATTAGTTGGGGTTTACAGAATAAGCTTTTTATTTCTCCTTTTAAAAGCCATCAAATTTTGGATTCTGCCACTGACAGGGCAGCAGCTGTGTGAGCAACACCCCAAAGTTTGTGTTTTCCCTGATCTCAGCTAGGGTTTCTTTCTAGTAATTTATGCCCATGAACATATTCTCTGAGTTATTTTTAAAAAATAAAACTCATTAAAACAGCTTCGCAGAATTAAGAAATTTAGTTATTCTCAGAGAACCACATGCATTTAAACTGTTATAGCATTTGTCTTACTGTTTCATAATTAATGGCTACGTTTGTTTCCCTAGCAAACTATTGGTAGGGGCCCTACATCAGTCTTGTTTGGCATTTAGCAGATATTCAGTAATTGTCGAAAGAATGGAATATAGTATACAGTCATATAGAGATTATATATTTAAGGTAACTTTTAGAGAAATTAAATACTTAAAGGTACAAATCAATGTCTTTACTCTCAAACTTTAATTCAAGTTTTTATCAAATCGCTGTGAATTCTTAGAGTGAAAAGCTGTATAAGTTTCAAACCAAAAGGCTGGTTTGAAGTTCAAGTCAAGACTTTCTCCTCAACTCTCTATAGTTGTTATCCTGCTCCAGCTCAAGACTTCTGACAGTTCTCAAGATAAGCAGAGTCAGAGTGTTCTATTGCCTTTCTAGCAATTGTCATCAGCTTTCTGAGCAAATAAGAGCCTCTACTTCCTCTCTTCTTCTACAGAGCAAAAGTCAGCAGAAAAAGAAGAGATATGTTGCTAAATAATGCCATTTGGAGTTCAGAAAAGCACAGCTCAGAAACCTTTAGGGAATCGCCTTTTCTGTATATTAAAAGACTGTACTTTTACAGTCTTTTACAGTACAGTACCTAGTACTGACATTCTCTTATTATCCGACCTTGATCTTCCATTCCAGCTATATTTACCACACATGAGCCCTCCATCTTAAATAAATTAGTCTATCTAGAATTTTCTCACTTCTATACTTTATTCTTTTTTTTTAAGATTTTTATTTATTTATTTGACAGAGATTACAAGTAGGCAGAGAGGAGGAAGCAGGCTCCCTGCTGAGCAGAGAGCCCGATGGTGGGGCTCGATTCCAGGACCCTGAGATCATGACCTGAGCCGAAGGCAGAGGCTTAACCCACTGAGCCACCCAGGCTCCCCTGTACTTTATTCTTTTTCATTATTTTTTTATTATGATAAAATATATATAGCACATTTACTATTTTAGCCATTTTTAATCATTTAATTCAGTGTCATCAAGTACATTCATATTCTTGTACAATTATTACCACTATTCATCTCGAGAATTTTTTCATCTTCCCAAACTGAATGATTTAATTGGACTTGATATCAGCTTAACTTTAATCACATATAAAATTCTACTCCTCTAAGTTCTGTCCCCTCCATTTTATGTTATTGATGTCATAAGTCATATCTTTATACATTTTGTATCTACTAACATAATTATTTTTTATGCATTTGTCTTTTAAATCCTATAGAAAATTTAAAGGGGAAGTTGTTAAACAAAATTACAATAATACTGGTTTTTGTTCTTGTCCATGTATATACCTTCACTGAAGATCTTTATTTTGATAATGGCTTTGAGTTACTGCCTAGTAGCATCCTTTCATTTCTACCTGAAGGATTCACTTAAGCATTTCCTGTAGCACAGGTCTAATGGTGAGGAAGTCACTCAGCCATTGTTTATCTGGGGATATCTTAACTTCTCTGTCATTTTGAAAGGACAGTTTTTCCAGATTGTGTTTTTATTTTTTTTGTTTTGTTTTGTTTTTAGCACTTCATATATATCATCCCACTGTCTTCTGGTCATCAAGGTTTCTGCTGTGAAATCCACGGATAATTTTATTGAAAATCCTTTGTATGTGACTAGTCTTTCTTATTGTTTTCAAGATTCTGTCTTTCAGCAGTTTCATTCTAATGTGTCTCAGTGTGGGTCTCTGGGTTTTCCTGCTTGGAATTTGTTGAGCTTCTTGGATTGTATATTGGTGTATTTTATCAAATTTGGGAAGGTTTCTTCTTAGCCTGCCTCTTAGTCTGCCATTTTGCTGACATCTTGTGTGCTTTCTTGTACAAGCTTTCCCTCATTTTGAAATGCCATTTTTCTGTCCAGCATTCATTATTCCCTTCAAAGCTTAGCTGAAGTCTCAAAGCATGCCCAGGCTGGAGTAATTTCTGTTGGTAAACATACCATTTACTATCTTTTTTTTTTTTTTTTTTAAATTTTTAAGGTTTTATTTATTTATTTCAGAGAGATCACAAGTAGGCAGAGAGGCAGGCGGGGAGAGAGGAGGGGAAGCAGGCTCCCTGCTGAGCAGAGAGCCCGATGCGGGGCTTGATCCCAGGACTCTGGGATCATGACCTGAGCCAAAGGCAGAGGCTTAATCCACTGAGCCACCCAGGCGCCCCACCATTTACTATCTTTACAGCTTATTTTGTGGTTCATGATCCTGCCTTCTCTGATACTAAGTAAGCCTTTTCTTACCCTCTCCAGGGAGAGTCAAGTGCTCATCTACTGTGTTCCCACAGCACCTGTGCTTGCCCCTTCTGGCACCCAGTATACTGCATCATAATTACTTTTTACGTTTTTCTGCCAGGCCCTTCAAATACATTAAATTCTGAGTTTCTTTCTTTCTTTTTTTTTTTAAAGATTATTTATTTATTTGACAGACAGAGATCACAAGTAGGCAGAGAGGCAAGCAGAGAGAGAGGGGGAGGGAAGCAGGCTCCCTGCTGACCAGAGAGCCCGATGCGGGGCTGAGCTGAAGGCAGAGGCCCAACCCACTGAGCCACCCAGGAGCCCCTAAATTCCGAGTTTCTTCATGGGAGATACCTACCTGTCTCATTGTTTTTTTGTAGCCCTAAAGTGTAGCACAGTAACAGGTATATAGTAATATTCAGTATTTGTTGAATCAGTAGATAGGTCTTAAAGTTGCATAGGGATGTATTACTGAGTTTTGTTGTGAATTTTATTTTTCACTCCTTGCAGCAGTCCCCACATATGATATGTAAAGTAGATACTATATTCAATTTATTTTAAGGAATTGGCTCACACAATTGTGGGAGCTGGCAAGTCTGAAATGTGTAGGAAAGGCCAGTAGGTTGCAGACTCAGGAAAGAGTTGATGTTGTAGCTCAAGTCCAAAGACAGTTTGGAGATAGAATTCTCTCTTCCTTGGGGAACCTCAGTTTGTTTTTGTTTTTGTTTTTTTTCTCTATGAAGGCCTTAAACTAATTGGGTAAAGCCCATTCATACTATGATGAGTAATTTATTTTACTCAAAGTCTACTGATTTAAATGTTAATTTCATCTAAAAAATAATCTTTACAATAGCCTGGGTGACTCGGTTGAGTGTCTGACTCTTGTTTTTGGTTCAGGTCATGATCTCATGGATTGTGGGATCAAGCCCCCTGTCTAGCTCCACACTCCTGGACTCAGTGGGGACTCTGTTTGAAAATTCTCTCCCTCTCTCCTTCCCCCAATTCTAAATCAATATATCTTTAAAAAAAATCTCTACAGCAACATCCAAATACTTGTTTAACCAAATACCTGGGTACCATGGCATAGCCAAGTTAATGCATAGAATTAACCATCATAAGGGGAGAAAGGAGCCAGAACCTAAGCCCTACCAGGATTGCGTCTGCTTGCCTTTAACTTCAGGTTTTTATGTGGAAATTTTATTATTCATTAGGCGGGGACAACAAATACCCCATGCCATCTCCATCATTTCACGGGAATAATTTTTCCTAAGAATGAATGAGATAATCCATGTAAAGTGCTTATCATGTAACACCTATTATGTAGTAAATGTTTAATAAATGCTAGTTTCCAGAATGATAATATTGTTGTTATTATAATTATTACTAGTATATTATTGTAATGATAGTAGTAGTAGATAGTATAGTGTAATAATAGTTTTCTATTACTTCCAAATAAAGGCATCCTAGATAAAGATCCTGACTGCCTTGTCTTTAGTCATGGGCCTGTTCTTGAATTAATCTCTGTGGTGGTGAGTTGGTATAATGAGAATGGTTAAGCTTTGGTCAGGAGCCAGTCCCTGGCAAGTCATTGCTCAGAGAGGTTGAATCTGTATAAAAGATGGCATCTTCTGCTTGAACTATTCATGCAGAAAGGTGATAGGTAAGGGAGAAAGAGCAGAGCAGTCTCCCAACAGGATTTCTGGGTCTTAGGAGAAGGAAGGGTCAACCAGAACAAATGACTGTTACTACAGTGATTTAAGTAAGATGCCCTGTGATGGTACCCGTATTTGAATTCTGGGCTATTTTACACCAGATCTTATGCTTTGAAAACCATATAATGAGTTTCTAAAGGTAGAGAGTCGTTATTTGAATATTAAGCAAGATTTGGGGGCAGAAATTTCTGTACTCAGAAATATCTGATTGCATTATATATTCTGTGCATTTATTTATGTTTTCTAGATTTTACTGCAGCCCATAATTCCTTTTAACAAATTTAAAAATTCCTCCATCAGTGTTACTTAGAATTCTAAGTAATGTTAATGTTATCGTAAAAAGCAGGCACAACATAGGTTCAAAGCCTGCTTTTTTCCTGATTACATGACATCTTCTACATTTTATCTTGCAAATCTTAAGATAGTAGAGATATTAGTATCTGCATAATGAAAATTAAAACTGAGGCTCTGAAAGTTATGTGATAATCAGAGTAAAAAACAAAAACAAAAAAAACCCAAAACTGTTTCATGGCAGAGCCAGATGAGAATCTGAGTCTCCAGTTTTTAGTCCCATTTTCTCTGTACCACCTACATGCTTTACTAAAGACTACTGTAGTGACCAGAATAGTAACAAGAATAATGAGAATAGCTTGCTTTTCTGTGTTTGCTTGATAAGAGATTTTGGCAGTTAAACTACATTTTTTATTTTAAATATTTTATTTATTTATTTGTCAGAGAGAGAGAGAGAGGGAGAGAGTGCGCGCCCACAGGCAGGCAGAGAGGCAGGCAGAGGCAGAGAGAGAAGCAGGCTCCCTGCTGAGCAAGGAGCCCGATGTGGGACTTGATCCCAGGACGCTGGGATCAATGACCTGAGCCGAAGGCAGACACTTAACTGACTTGGCCACCCAAGCGTCACCCTTCATGAGTTTCTAACTAATTGGTTTTTAGTTTCCTTTTTTTTTAATTAAAGATTTTATTTATTTATTTGTGTGTGTGTGTGTGTGTGAGAGAGAGAGAGAGAGAGAGAGAGAAAGCATGAGAGGAGAGAGGTCAGTGGGAGAAGCGGACTCCTGTTTGAGTAGGGAGCCCAGTGTGGGACTCGATCCCGGAACTCCAGGATCATGACCTGAGCCGAAGGCAGTTGCTTAACCAGCTGAGCCACCCAGGCGCCCCTCGTTTTTAGTTTCTAACTGGTTTCTCTTTTTATTGCTCTCTGGTTGGAAAATAATGGATATTTATTTTCAGGAAAAAACCCTAAAACTATATTTCTGGGAAGGGCTTTGAAGGTGACTTAAATCTGTTTCTCTGACAATGTGGTATTATATCAAAATTAAGACAGATGGCTCACTTCCTTCTCACCATAAACAGAGCCTGGGGAAATTAAAGTGAACTGCATGGACTTGGGTCCCCACTGTCCTTGTGAATAGCTTTGACTAATTCATAGTAAGTTTATGCAGTTGTTAACTTTAGGCTTCTGAAAGCCTAGCTTGGGCTTTGGTTTTCTTGCTGGTTTGCATATTAGGTTCCACCAAATCAGAACCAACAGCTTTTGGAAACTAGGGAGGCTTATCCCCAGCCTTTCTTTATGTAAAGCTTTGGTATTTGTGGATTTTTTAGGATGTGCCAGCATCTTGGGAGTGAATAGGGTCACAGAGATAATCTAAGATAGGAGGTATGTAGGATCATTTCTTTTCCCTTCTGGAAATTACTAAGCTAAAAACGCAAGAGCTTTTCCTATCATCCAGGATGAGTAGTGCTTTGGGCAAAATGCTCACACACCTATTTTTGAAATATATCTTGAATCTGTCTTACCACATATATTGGTGGGCTCCTTGGGAAACTGCATATAAATATTTTTTAATGTGGCACAGAATCTTGAAAAGATTAAGTTTTTGAATTATTAATGCTAAACAGAAAGCCTTGTAGTTATGCACCGAAAAATATATGTTATTTGAAAGAAAGGAGAATTTAAGAAATATGACCCACATCCCATTCTCTTGCACCTAAGCATCTTCATGCATCTAAATGTATTTAGGTATTCTTACTTGCTGGAAATGAGAAGGATAGCTACAGAGGTTAAGAGTCTATGGACTCTACATCTGAAACTAATGATGTACTATTGGCTAATTATATTTAAATTAAAAAAAAGAAGAAGAGTCAATGGAATATCACAGAACAACATCCCTGAAATTATAATCTAAGTTAATGAGAAAATAATTTGATATTTAGTCTCATTTGTAGGACAGATTTTCAATTGTGATGGTTTTAATAGAAGGTAATAGAACTGATGATTTTTTTTTTTACATCTTTTCTTTAGTAATATATCATACACTATTTGGTTTTGATAATAAAAGAATTATTAGGAGACCAGAATTTCACTAGATAAAAGTGGATCAGAAGTTAAATTTAATTGATCTCAGTACTGTGAGAATTAATGCCTAACAATCCCATATTTTTGTTTAGTTGGAAATGGTCTTCAGGTATGTTTGGAGAGATCACTACTGCTCCCCTTACTCCCACACCCAAAATTATGAAGAGTAATCTCTACCTTTTAAGCTTCCTTCATTTTACCCAAACAGAGACTGTATTTGTTGGTTAGAGCTGACAGTCCTTTGTAATCTGTTTTCTTTTTCACCCGGCTACCTTCCCTTTTTTTTTTTTTTTTTTAAAGCTCTCTTATTCTTTTGTCTTGGCTGCGTTGTCAGCTCACTGCTTTCTTGTAGCCCTGTTTTCCTGCCTGCACGCTTGATCTTTGAGCAGGCACTGTCAGTAATAGCAGTTAACAGAGAAGCAGAAAGGATTGAATACAAACATGCATACTAGTGTGTGTGGTGCTGATCTGTGATACTGTGTGATATTTTCTATTTTTGTTATTGGCTACTTTCAAAACAAGGGGGCAGAATTGATACTTGCCCTGTGTGGAATGCCTCTGAAAATTTGGGGTTGGGGGAGGGGGTTAGTTTTTCACGTGACTTATCTCTGACATGCTGCAGCAGGAATGAAAACATTCTTATGCTCACATAAGGAGGGAAGGAAAAATTTCTTTTTTCCTTCAAGATTGAGGTTGCAGAATTTGTGTGGTATATTTAGATTTTTCTTCCTGTGATTTCTATTTTTTTATTTTACCTAATTTTATAAGGGTTGGGAGTGGGGATGACTTTTGCATAATAAGTAGATTGAGGTATGGGAGGAATGGGCTGCAGCAGTGATTCACATGGTAAGGGACTATTTAAAATCTCAGCAACATCACGACCCACATTGCGACCCATTTGAGAAACGGTTAGTGAGCTCCTTGGCCATCTCAAGTGTTTAGAAGTAACAGTATACAAATAGGTTTTATTCTTGGGCTTTTTTCTTCCTTACAAATCTTAAGAACGTTGTGCCTGCATTTCCAAAACAGTTGATTTTTGTCTACATTTAAAATATCACCTCAAAAAGGGGAGAAATGTAAATATAGCATTAAGTTGCCCCCTAAGTATCTTCTCTGGTGTAATTTCCCCACTTTCCTTTATGCTACAGCTTAATGGAGCCTGAGCTTATGTTTGGATGATGTCTGGGATGAAACTGAAATAATAGTCTTGAAGCTCTAAGGAGAAACTCTATAGAACTAGTTTGGATGACTTCTTGAATACCATCCCCCTTCTTCATGTTGCCTTCTTTTACCTTTACCCCCACCCAAAAATGTATTGCTGCAGAATTCTATGGATTTTTCTCTCATTTTGTAAAAAAAGAAAAAAGTGAAGGGAGCAAGTCAGTGTGTGTGTGTGTGTGTGTGTGTGTGTGTGTATGATTTCAGTACAAGCAGTTAAATTAATTACACCAAAAGAAATAGCTTTATATTGTAATTCTGAATCCAAGGCTGCTTAGGACTCATTCATTAGGAATGTAGCTCTGATGAAAGCATGTAAGAATTTAGATATATCTCAGACTACGAGTGGATCCTAGTATGTTTGATCTGAAGAGTATAGAACGAGATAAATGCTAAACTAAGATTCTGTTTTTACTTAGTATGCCTTGTTTTACGTATTTGATCAACTGGAATTGACAAGTGGTCCTAAAATAGCTTTTTTGAGCAGAGCAGTATTTGATGGAGCAAATGGATTGTCTATTGACAGTCTTACCCATTTCTTCTGTGTTGTTTCATTCTAAAATTGGTACACATCAGTGATTTAAGGGGAAATTAACACTTCAGAAAATGTCCTTTTCCTTAATATTGTTGACTATTTCTATTAGCCATTTTTATTTGATTTGACAGTGGTACTTAAGGGTTAAGCGTACAGAGCTGATGCAACCCCTCCTTTTTTTCACCAGCAGTTTTCATTGGACATCATTTCCATAGCAACAGTGAGATCAGTGAAACCTGAGTGTTTCATTGATTATTTTTCTCCTCTTCCTTTTTTAATCTATTCTCTTTTCACCACATTTTAGTGAGAAAGCATTTTTTTTTTTTTTTACAAACAGAGCTTATATTGATTTCTATTCCATAAATAATTAAGAGGGTGGAAAACTCTGCCCTTCACTTAAAAATTGAATGTTTCACTATGTATTTAAAAAGCGATTCAGGGTTAGGAGGATGGATAACCATACCGGCTGTAGCTGATGTTCTCAAATATTCTTGCATTGTTTGCTGGTCTTCTAGGGAAAAGAATAATGTGGAACAGGACCTTAAGGAGAAGGAAGATACTATCAAACAGAGGACAAGCGAGGTTCAGGTAAGTGAACTATAAAATTCAGTATTCTGTTTCTGATTTAGTAGGACTTATTTTAAATGTATAGGGTCATTTACTGTGTGATGGTTGCGGTATTGATGAGTAGGTCAAAAAAATACCCATTATTTATGTGATATAAATATTTGCCTTTTGCAGAATGATAGTTTTTCTCTGAATTCTGGCCTGCACAGATTATACTGCAATGAGAAAGCAGTATTTTTTAGCATAAATTTCTAGTTTTGAAAGTATTTTTAAGATAATATTTACCTATATATCGTATCATTAAAGGTAAGTTTGAATGACTTGTGATGTAAATATTATTATACCGATAAAATTAAGCGAGTGAGATCATCATCATCACCATCACCATCATCATCAAAACACAAATTGCTTTTTATGAATGTGAAATTTTGTTAGCTAGGAGACCTAGTATTTTTAAAGGGCTGTTTCTCATAACACTGGTAAGGTGGAAAATGATATGAAACAATTTAAAATAGCATTTTGTAAGTTGCTTAGTAGCCAGGATAGCTTAAACTTTAGCATAATGAGATTTAATTCATTTTCACTAAGTGCTACATAAGTACCTTCATTTTACAGATAGAAAAGATAATAAAACCTTAGTTTCTTTGTATCATTGAGAAATGATACAAAAAGGGGTATTTCAAACATTAAAAAAAATAGAAAATTGAGCAGTGTTGTATTTAGGGCAATAAACAGTGCATGTGACCATGTTATTTGGACACTGTTTCCTGAATGTTATACCAGCACATACAGGAGGTTGGATGTAGAAGCGCTGTTATCACTTGCCAGTAAAAGCATATGGATGGGCCTTTTAAACATGTTACTTATATGTTGGATTTCTGTGCTTGTGCTGATAGTTTTAAATGAATGAAAGCTCTAAATTGGTAGATCCATTGTTTTGTTTTGATGTAGGACACGCAGCAGAGATTGTCTATGAGATGTATTATGCCTGGATGCAGAGAATGATTTACTGAGAGATTGAGGAAGAAGCCAAAGAGATTTTTTGTTACAAGTTGGTTATTTTATTAGATTGCTACCTTTACTGTATATACTGGAATTTTCCTAAAGATGATGGAAAAGTCAAGAGATCATCACTAACATCACTAACATATTTCCCTTTGTGGTAATGAAATGGGGGGTGGTTACCTCCATTACATTATCTTCATGCAGTTTTTGAGCTTCTTAGGAAATGAAAAGAGACACAGACTTTAAGCAGTTACTACTGAAAATGGCTTAAGAATGGGAGATAAAATAATCTATAAAAATTTCCTCAATCTGAAGAAATATAGTTACTGATGTAACATGGGACAGCTTCTAAATTTAGCCAGATAGGGTTTCGAAGTGCAAAGGTTTTTCCGATGGACAGTATTTTGTTATTTATGTACATCTACCTTGGTTTTTCCCTACTGCGTTTTTTGAGACTGAATTTACAAGGCTGGTTTGGAACAATACTGAAATTTATATTGTTCCTTTCAGGCTAAATGATGGGCTGCCCTTGAATATTTGATATCTTAGAATTTTGGAAGTTTTGTTATTTGTCAAAATTTCTTCATGATTTTTTTTTTGTCCCTTTTCACTTAGTGGTAAGGTATATGTTAAATCTTAAGCTTTGCTGTATTCAGAATGTATAATTAGCAGAGGGAGTCTATTTAATTTTCTTCGTTGGGTGCTGTAAATAAAAGGCATCTTGGAGCATGCTTAGTACAGACCAAGTTGTAATGTTTGAACATAAGTTCGTTGAAAAGAGAATTTTGGATTAAAGTTTTGTATTAGTAGATACATTACTCATTCCGCTCCAATACAGGTGTCTCTGTATTATATGTGGTAAAGAGACACTAGACTAAGAATGACATGGATAAATGACATCTACATATAACTAAGACTTTTAATTTTCGTGATTATTTTCAATTTTCTGAAGCACAAGACAATTTATCAGAAGTGATAATAAGTAGATTTCATTACTTATTGATTAACTCTGATTTACCCAGTGGTAATGAGGCACAGATTAAGGAATAACATGGATAATTAATATCTGTAAGTAACTCTAAGTCCTAGTGCTCTATTTTTTTTTTATGATTTTATTTATTCATTTGACAGAGATCACAAGTAGGCAGAGAGAGAGAGGGGAAGCAGGCTCCCTGCTGAGCAGAGAGCCTGACATGGGGCTCAATCCCAGGACCCTGAGATCATGACCTGAGCCGAAGACAGAGGCTTTTACTCACTGGAGCCACCCAGGAGTCCCTATTTTCTAATTTCTATGGCAAAAGGCAGTTTACTGGAGTTATTAATTAATAGCAGAATCAAAGAACTTCAGTGCTTTCTGACCCCACTTTCTAAATGAGAAATGCCTCAGTGAAGACAGGAAAAAGTAAGGTAGTTTTGACCTATTAGTGGATGTCTGCCTAATCCAAACTTGGCTTTTTGAGTGTTCTTGCTTTTCTCTGCATTTATAAAGTCATAGATAGTAATTATATGAGCTCATATCTCAAGCACAGAAACCAAATTTTAGATGCAACCAAAGTGCCAAAAGACTAGTTCTTTTTTGTTTTGTATCTCTGTAGTCTTTAGTCCTAATACAGATAAATTCGGAAATCTGCTATATAATTAATTTCTAAATTTTTGTTTCCTATATGTATTCCTGTGAACTATAGTCTTGAGCACTTTCAGTTCAAGATTTTTTTCTTGAAAAACAAACCAGTTAACTTCAGCTTTTTTCCTGGAATGATCATTGTGAATGCGTATGAGGTATACTGCTAGTTCATCAAGTTCTGTGGAGAAACTAGGCCCAAAGTGATCCAAGGGGAAAAAGCTATAAAAGGCCATTTTGTCTCAAAGGTATATGGTTTGGACTTCTGTTTGTTTGCTAAGGCGAGAAGGCAGACCCACATTCTTTCCTACTTTAAACTGCCTATAAACAATTTTATTAAAGTTTTCTTCCGAGTAGTTAAGGAATTAGGAATTCACTCTCCTGTGTACTTTTCTTCTGTGTTGCATAGAAGTTTGTAGGAACAACATGGTATCTGACAAACTTGAATTCAGATTCTAGTTCTGACTCTTGTGGTTTGTAATCCTAAGTAAGTAGTTTAATACTCTACACAGTAGCTTTCTATTCTGCAATATGGAATAATAAAAATACCAAATACTTAGGTACAGCAACTTAGAGTTACTGTAGGAATAAAATGAGATAATGCAGTTACAGTGCCTCACAGAGTGATTGGTACCATGTAAAAGTTCAGTAAATGTTCTGGTTAGTAATAGAATTCTATACCCTACTATCATCTACTTATTATCTATCCTCCCTTCATCATCAAGCTCTTCCTTCTCTGACTTCTTTCTTCACTTAGAGCTATCTGCACACAGGACTCACCAGTTTGAAAATAACCCTTTTTTCTGTTACTATTGCCACGTTGACTGCCAACCTGTTTTTCGCTTTTCTTTTTTTCTTTATGTGGCCATTTTTTCCTCTTCCTGTCCTTTCAGGTAATCCTCTTTAGTTTGCCGTTTACCCATACAACTGTGCTTTAATTTTTCTTTCCAGAACCAGTAATAATCTTAAGGCCAGATCCACTGGTCTTTTCTGCATTGGTTCCTGCTTTCTTGAATTGTGTTCTTTCAGATAGTCCAGATAGTCTCCTGCCTGTCTGACCCTTTGCTTCTGTTGCCTTTGCCAGGGACTGATACATACTTCTACCTTGTTGTTCCCTCCCTTTTTCATACCACTGGCATCCATATGCTGGTGACTCCCAAATATTTATCAAGCCCTCTACTCTCTAATCTCACATCTCCAGTTAGACATTTTGGTGTTTATCCTTTTCTTTTTTCTTTTTTCTTTTCTTTTCTTTTCTTTTCTTTTCTTTTTGTTCTTTCTTTCTTTCTTTTTTTTTTTTTTTGATGTTTATCATTTTCAAAGTCAATGTGTCTAAAATGAGTCTCATTTTGTTGAAAAAAATTGGCTTCAGTTTTGGACTCTCCTATTTTTGTAAGTGTTTTCTTTCTCATTATCGCCACCCTTTTACCCAACATCTGAAATTTAGAAATCAGATCATAAGTCTCTTCTTGCCCATCCTTTTCTTGCCCTTCTTCCTAAACCAATTTTAGTATCATGACTCTCAGCTGTGAAAATCTTTACTGCTGCCCACTGCTGCTGTTAATGATGGGAGGATGTCATATCTCGTGGATATATTGGAGGTAGGAAAAAAAGATGAGTTACAGATCCTCCTCTTATATTACTTGTTTTTTTTTTTTTATTGTCTGCCTCTAAACTGTGTGCCCTACACATTCTCTTTCTTATTCCTACCCTCTAGATCTGTTGTGATCTAGAATGTTCCCTACCTCCCTGCTTATGTGAATTCTTCCCATGCCTTAAAGCCTAGCTCAAATCCCACCACTTCTCTAAATAAAAGTTTTCCTTCTCTGTCTCTTAGTCTATATCAGTCTTTCCTATGTTGGAACTCCCAGAGGAGTGTATATTTACCTAGATGGTATGTCCAGTAGGTTATCTTCTTGTGCTATGTGATGTGTGTGACTCCAGTATCTTCCAGCCTCTATTGTAAACTCCTTAAGGTGAGAAATTGTACTGTGGAAAATTTCTTTCACTATATTTGATAATATATTATTAGATGGAGATAAATTTAAGGAAGCTGTTCACAATAGAAATGAATAAACTTAAGTTTTGTACATGAAATTAAAAAATAGCCAAGACACACCCAGAAACCCTACACAGAAAGGATTGGGAGCATGGTAGGTTCATAAAGTCAGACTTTTCCATAAAGTTCATATTTGTTCATGCTACTCTCCTGCAAAAGAGGCCCCGACTTATTTGTACTTTATCAGTAAAGGTTCAGTAATCATAGTAATTGTCCCTTTTTGGTTATCACTTCGGGTTTTTTTTTTTTCCCCCTTAGATGAAGAGGGATGACTTATTTTGGGTAGAAGTAAAATTAGATACATGAGCTCAACATTCTTTTCCTAGAGATAATGCTCTTAGAACATGCTGGGAAGCATATGATTAGGAAATAAAGGCAGGCTGTTGGTGAGGATTTCTAACACCCACCTAGTTTAATAGACTTCCTTTCTGTTCTTTGACCTAAACATCTTGCTCTGTAGTTGATACTTTTTTAATATTAAGAATATTCCCGTAGGGGTGCCTGGGTAGCTCAGTTGGTTGAGTGTCTGCCTTTAGCTAGGGTCATGATTGCAGAACTCTGGGATAGAGTCTCACAGTCAGCTCCCGGGTTAGCAGGGGGGCCTGTTTCTCCTTCTACCACTCCCCACTGCTTGTGATCTCTCTCTGTCTCTCAAATAAATAAATACAATCTTTAAAAAAAAATAATCCTATAACTTCCGTTTTGAGAATTAGGCTAACGTAATGAATGTACCTGATTATTTCTAGTTTTGGATTAGTCTGTAGAATTTTAAAAATCAGTTAAATGACATTTTTATAAGATTACTGAAATATTTAAAATTCCCCCTGTTCTCATTAATAATTCTTCAGGTATAGATATACTAGTATAAGTACATGTCTTTATATATGCTTTGGGGTTTTTAAGTGAGTATTCATAAGTTAGTGGTATTTTTATTTTTTTACTCTGTATTTTATGTGAAACAGATGCAAATGTATTCATGCTGCTAATGCTTAATAGGTTTAATACTTAAGTTACTTCTTCAGTTGTATAACTCACTTGGATTGCTAAAATAAATTTTACTCTTTTACTGTAGCTAAGAGTTTTTATGTATTTGTTTAAATTCTGTTTTTTACTACCTTTGTCACACTTCATGGGATTTGGAAGGATGGGAATGAGTTTATCATTTTCATTAACTTGTGTGATTTCTAGAAAACAGGACATTTTCCTTGAAAGTTCTTTTTAAATAAAGCCAAGATACTAGCTCAAAGATCCCTTCTTTGATGAGGAACCTTGGATGTGGCTGCTTTGGTATTTTTCTAAAACAGACCTTGGCACCCTATTACTGTAGTTTTTTCACTGCATTCTTTCAGGTCTCTTAATTGCCGTTATCCTCCTTTTCTTCTGTTAGTGGCACAGATAGGCAAGTAGAGCATGACCATGGAAAGTAGAGCATAACCAGGAAGGCTTCTGCAAATGTCTTCAGTCGCTTACTTGATAGGATGGCATTTGATAGTGCTGAAGTCGTGCACTGAATCAGAAGAGGATTTTCTCAAAGGACTACCTTAAAGTTAAGAGACAATTATCCTAGTTAGTGGAAGATACTGTTTGCTAGGAGAGCCTGCAACTGCCCTAATCAAGGGTGGGGTGGGGTGGGGGGCTTGGGGAAGTGGGCCAAGAGGGAGATGTGCATTTGTTGCCTTCACTTAGTCTCAGGATAAGCAAACTATACCAAAAATAAAATAGCCAAGAATATGGGAATACTGATATTGATAGGGAAATTGCATTTCAGTGGTGGTAGCATTACAAGTGATTTTGCAGTGAAATTTGATTCTGATTCTTGCACTATGTATGTTTGCATCTGTTCATTTTGATTTTGTGCAATTTAATAACTTTAAGTTTGCTTCCTGAAAGAGTAGCCCCTTTTGTGTATGGATTAGTGTTACGATTTTTTTAAGACATAATTTTTTAAAAGATTTTATTTATTTACTTGAAAGAGTGAAAAACCAGAGAGCAAGAGTAAGGTGAGAGAGCACGAGCAGGGTGAAGGGCAGTGAGAAAAACAGACTCCCCACTGAGCAGGGAGCCCGATGTGGGGCTCAGTCCTGGGAATCCAGGATCATGACCTGAGCTGAAGACAGACACTTAACTGACTGAGCCACCCAGATGCGCCAAGAGATGATCTTTTATTATATTTAGAAATAGACATGAAGATGGGGCCCCTGAGTGGCTCACTCAGTTAAGCATCTGACTCTTGATTTTGGCTGAGGTCATGATATCAGGGTTGTGAGATCAAGCCCCAAGTTGGACTCTGCACTAAGCGTGGAACCTGGTTGTCCCTCTCCCTCTGCTCCTCCCCGGCTCGCACTCGCTCGCTCTCTCTCTCAAAAATAAATAAATAAAAATCTTAAAAAAAAAAATAAAGAAACATTAATTATAATTAGTTTTATTTATTTATTTTTAAAGATTTTATTTATTTATTTGACAGAGAGAGATCACAAGAGGCAGAGAGGCAAGCAGAGAGAGAGAGAGAGAGAGAGGAGGAAGCAGGCCCTCTGCTGAGCAGAGAGCCCGATGCGGGACTCGATCCCAGGACCCTGAGATCATGACCTGAGTTGAAGGCAGAGGCTTAACCCACTGAGTCACCCAGGTGCCCCAATTATAATTAGTTTTAATATGGACATCTGTCCAGCTTAGAATATATCACTAAGGTGAGGTATTTTCTCAGTAACCTTTCCCTTGAAGCTTATAGTTATTACTATGTGGATGTTTACTGCAGCTAAGAAGTGAGCCTGAAAAATTTGAGTGAATTTGTTTACTCTGTGGAAAAGAAAGGTCAAGAATGAGTAAATGTTATATTGGCTTGTTTATTCCCATTCCTTTTGCACAAACTTATGTTCAAAGAGTGTATTTAAAGTGGCTCACTAAAAAACTAGTTTTGAAAAATGGTTCTATTTATTAAAGGAAACCAGCATTATTCCTACTATTGGTAGTTCTTACATAAAAATTTGGTCATATCTGAAACATCTGAATATTTTTATACTGGTATGAAACCGCCAGAGGTATGTGATATTTTAGAAACTCCAAACTTGACATTTTCAGGTTATAAAAGTAATATGGATCCATAGTAATCTTGTAAAATATAGAAAAGTATTTAAAACACCCTACAACTTCACATTCTACAAAGAGCCATTGTTAACATTTTGTTATGTTTTTATGAATATACATAAATGGCTTTATATTTATTTGTGATTATACTGTACATGCTTCATATTCAGCTTTAAAAAATTAGCATTAGGTCCTAGACATTTCCTTTTCCTTTTTTAAAAAAAGATTCTATTTCTTTATTTTAGACAAAGAAAAGAGCAGGGGGGAAGAGAGGGGCAGAGTGAGAGAGAGAAAGAGTCTCAAGCAGACTCTGCACTCAGTGCAGAGCCTGACTAGGGACTCAGTCTGACATCACACCTGAGCTGAAACTAAGAGTTGGCTGCGTAACTGACTGAGTCCCCCTAACTAACTAGCGCCCTCCCCCTAGACATTTTCTTATGTGACCCATTTAAGGTAAATTTTATTTTTAATTAGATTTATAGGAGTGCCTGGGTGGCTCAGTCCTTAAGTATCTGCCTTTGGCTCAGGTCACAATCCCAGGGTCCTGGGATTAAGCCCCATATGGGACTCCCTGGTCAGTGAGGAGCCTGTTTCTCCCTCTGCCTGCTCCCCCTACTTGTGTTCTCTCTCTCTCACTGTCAAATAAATAAATAAAATCTTTTTTTTAAAAAGCAGATTTACGGGGCACCTGGGTGACTCAGTGGGTTAAAGCCTCTGCCTTAGGCTCAGGTCGTGATGCCAGGGTCCTGGAATCGAGCCCCACATCAGGCTCTCTGCTCAGCAGGGAGCCTGCTTCCTCCTCTGTCTCTCTACCTGCCTGTCTGCCTTCTCTGTCAAATAAATACATAAATAAAAATCTTAAAAAGCAGATTTACAATAGAAGTAGAGGCATCAAAATTGCATCTATTTATAAAGACTAAATAGTATTAGAGATGAAGTCCAAGATTTTTTGGTGGGGGGAGGGCTGGGAGATGGTGGGAAATCAGTCTAGAGTATTTGAGGATGAGACTAAATAACAGATATTTTTTCTTTACCCACCCCTGAACATTTTTAATTAAAAGGAAAGAAAAAAATTTTTTCCACAGGATTCTTAAAAAATGCTTTTTAGGTCAGCATATCATTACATATAAATCGTATAATAACTTTATAACCAAAGTAAGGTTTTTATGATGGATTATATTCCCAAACTAATAAAATTACTTGAGCTATAGTTGGCATTTTTAAAAAATTTAATAATTTACTTATAAGAAATTTTCAAACCACTATAATTTTCCCAGTTACTGTGTTAAAGTGAAGCTGCCACTTTCCTGAAGAATAAGAACAGTACATAGTGTTATGTAAAAAACATACAAATATATAAGCTTAAAAACACAAGAAAGGTGTATGCCACAGTAATTTGTCTAAAGCAGTAAAATTTATTTCCATATAATGGAAATTTTTAAATGTCAGATCAATCTTGGTTTGTAGACGATGAAAATAGTGAACCAGTATAGAAATTTAGGTATTATTTTAATTTAACAAAAAGCATCATAGGTCATTTTGATGTTACTATTAATATTGACTTAGAGTTTAAGTGCAGAGTGAAGGTTTTCACAGAACAGTAAAAGAACATGAAATCCTCTCTTTCTATCAACCACATATTCCAAGAGTTTCTACCAGGTACTAGAAACTTTGTGGTAGTTACACATCATTGTTTAATTAATCCTCTGGAATGTGCTATGCATTGTACTAGATTGTGGAACCTTAAAGAAAGAGGAGACATTGGCTCTGTCCTTCAGTTTAGTGTTTAGAGGTAACTGTAATACAATATAGTAAGTGTGATAATAGAGGTTAAGGACAAACTGCGATAAGAATACAGTAATGAAGGCTCAAGGTGAGTCAGAGATTAGGTTTGGCTGGGCTTTGAAGAATGGGTAGTATTTCCAGGTAATGATGGTGTGGAAGAACACTCAAGGCAGAGGAAATGGCTTAAGAAAGGCACTGGGACATTGAAGTATATTATCTCTTGGAGAAAGAAGATGGTTTATTGAGGCTGGGGTACAGGTGAATGTAAGGAAAAGAGGGTAATAGAAGAAGAGGAATGATAACATGGGGCCCAGTATTGAAGGTTCTGATGTATCTTGTAGGCAGTTTTACTTTATCTTACAGGTAAGAGGAGGCCATTATATATTTTGCAGAGGGACTAAAGAACTCTCCTTTACCATGAGTTACTTTTTAAAAGAAAGTTGGACATTTGGAATAGGAAGAAACAAAAACAGAAAAAATATGAATCAAGGAAGGGACAGTGAAAACTGTTGAGAGCCAATGCCAGGTGCATATCCAAAACTATATCTTAATTTTGAGTGTGGATCAGCTAACAGTATAGGCAAGGTTAATAATTTAGGCATGAAAAAAATTTAGGCTTGCCGGCAAACTAATGATAAAGTACCAATGGAGCTTACCATTATGAATCTGTAATTACATAGACTCATGGAATGTCTACACAAGAGACTTTCATGATCATCCATTGTGTGGGCCCTTTGAAGGGAACTTTTTAAAGAAAGCAGCATGATAGTAATTGCATTTTTAGATCAATCAGTTGGTTGAGAAAATACAAGTAAAAATCAGTTATTAAAAGCATTGTTCAATGTTTTATTTAATCACAGAAGCATATACATATATTTGAAAAATAGTGGCATACTTGTGAGACATTTGGTCTATAGACACTGTATGGCTTAGTGATTAAGGACTCAGACTCTGGAATATCTAGAACCTAGTTTGAATCCATTACCTGCTATCTGTAACTTTGGATAAATACTTGTCCATCTGTGCCTCAGTTTTCTCATCCATAAAATGTGAATAACAATAGTACCTACTTCATAGATCTGTCATATGGATTATAAGTGAATTAATATATGTAAAGAGTCTGGTACAATACCTAGCACATTATAAGGGCTATTGTAGAAGTCCTTGTTCTGTGTAGTCATGCAGTCATTCAGAGACTGTCTTCTAAGTTTTTCTTTTGTTGTTCTTAGATCCTTGTTCTGATGAGTGATTGATGGGGTCTTTGAGTAGTATGTTATTAAAAAGGTACCATTATTTTTAGAAATTTGTGCTCACAGTTTTATTTCATCTTTTTTGAGATCTCTGCCCACCTCCTGCCAAAACATGTGTTAGAGTTATCAATCCCTTCTTCCTCACTTGTGGTTCCTGGAGAAAATTAAGTCCTAATTCCTTTTGGAAATCTTTTTATAAACAATCTCTCTCCTGTGTATCTGCAGTGGTACTAGTATTGTACCATTCTTCAGAGAATTGGGAAAATAGCCACTCAAATGATTTTCTGTGGTCCAGGCGAGGAACCCCAAATGTTAGAGGACATATAAATCAGGCCATCTTGGCTGCTCTGTTTCATGTGGTAATGATAATGGCAGTGGCTGCTTTCATCTATTTGCCAAGGTCTCTTTTGTATTTTTTTTTAAATAGACTTTTTTCTTTATAGCAGTTTTAGGTTCATAGTAAAATTAAGCAGAGGGTACAGAGATTTCCCACTGTAATTTTTTAGTTTCTGTAGCTTTTGTCATTAAATTAAACATAAAGTATAGTATATAAATAAATATAGCATTTTAAAAATGATTAATCTTTAGGAAATTCCTTCCTACACTGAGATCTCTATTTTCTTCCATACATTTTTTAAAAATTTTATCTTCCATACATTTTTTTTTAAAGATTTTATTTATTTATTTGACAGACAGAGATCACAAGTAGGCAGAGAGGCAGGCAGAGAGAGAGGGGAAAGCAAGCTCCCCGCTGAGCAGAGAGCCCGATGTGGGGCTCAATCCCAGGACCCTGGGATCGTGACCCGAGCTGAAGGCAGAGGCTTTAACCCACTGAGCCACCCAGGCGCCCCCTTCCATACACTTTAAAGTTTTGATTTTCACAGTTAGGTCTGTAATATACCTGGAATTTATTTTTCTCTTTAATGTGATTTACAGTCTTCTTTTTATTTTATTCTTTACCATATGGGTATGCCCAACATATATACTGAATATTTAATTCTTTTTCCTTCCAGTCAATTTTTTTTTCCAAGTTCGTGTCAGACAGGTAATGTGCTGAGGTTGTAACAAGGTTTGAGGGGAGCTACATGTCACACAATGGCGTGAACACCCAATCATCATGCTTATGAACTACAAAAGGATCCTCCTTCCAGTCAATTTTAATGTCATGTTTTCACATCATTATTTCTGTATATGCTAGATCTCTGTCTAAATTTTCTTTTCTGCTCCCTCAATCTATTTTTCTATCCTTGTATCAATACCAAACTGTCGTAATTATTTTAGTTTTCCTGTAGTTCATAATACCTGGTTGGCTAAGTCCTTTTACATTTTACTGTTCTGTTTCTGTTTCTTTTTTCTTCCAAATGTGTTTTAGAACCAGCTTGTCAGGCTTCTTGCAAAACCTTATTAGGATTTTCATTGGAATGTATAGATTAATTGGGAAAGAATTGACATCTTTATGATGTCACTCATCATTCACAAATATTTATGGAGTATCTCTTGTATATTGGGAACTGGGAAGATAGTAGTGAACAAAATTCACAAATACCTCCCAACTAGTGGAGCTTATGTTGTAGTGGAAGGAAATAGACCATGAGCGATATAATTTATTTAAATTATATGCTCTGTTATTCATAATAGCCAAAAACTGGGAGCAATCTAAATGTCCATCAAATATGTATCCATACAATGAATACTGCTCAGCAATAAAAAGGAACAAACTGCCTATACATGCAACAACTGAGACTAGGTTTTCGAAGCTGGATACAGTAGATTATGTATGGTATGATTCCATTTATATGAAATTTCTACAAAAGGCAAAAACTGTAGTGACAGCAGATTATTGGTTGCTTGGGGCTTCAAATAGGAGTGAGGATTGACTGCAAAGGAGTATGAGGGAACTTTTCAGATAATGGAAGTGGTGTAAACTGGGTTGTGATGATGGTTATACAATTGTATATTTGCTAAAACTCACTTAATTGTATACTTAAAATGGGCAAATTTTATGATACGTAAATCAAACTTTAGTCATGAAAGAAATTGAAGAAGACACAAAAAGATTGAAGAGCATTCCATGCTCCTGGATTGAAAGAATAAACATTGTTAAAATGTTTGTACTGCCTAGTGCTATCTATACTTTCAATGCCATCCCGATTCAAAATTCCACCGACATTTTTCAAAGAGCTAAAACAAACAATCCTAAAATTTGTATGGAACCAGAAGAGACCCCAAATTGCTAAGGAAATGTTAAAAAGAAAAAACTGGGGGCATCACATTGCCTGATTTTAAGCTTTGCTACAAACTATGATCACCAAGGCAGCAGGGTACTGGCACAAAAATAGACACATAGACCGGTGGAACAGAGCAGAGAACCCAGATATGGACCCTCAACCCTATGGTCAAATAATCTTTGACAAAGCAGGAAAAATATACAGTGGAAAAAAGACAGTTCTCTTCAATAAATGGTGCCGGGAAAATTGGACAGCTATATATAGAAGAATGAAACTCGAACATTCTATTACACCATACACAAAGATAAACTCAAAATGGATAAAAGACCTCAACCTGAGGCAGGAATCTATCAAAATCCTAGAGGCGAACATAGGCAGTAACCTCTTAGACATTGGCCACGGCAACTTCTTTCAAGATATGTCTCCAAAGGCAAAGGAAACAAAAGCGAAAATGAACTTCATCAAGTTTTGGGACTTCATCAAGATCAAAAGCTTCTGCACGGCAAAGGAAACAGTTAAAACAAAGAGGCAACCCATGGAATGGGAGAAGATATTCTCAAATGACACTACAGACAAAGGACTGATATCCAAGATCTATAAAGAACTCTTCAAACTCAACACACACAAAACAGATAATCATGTCAAAAAAGGGACAGAAGACACGAACAGACACTCCAAAGAAGACATACAAATAGCTAACAGACAAATGACAGACACATGAAAAAATGTTCATCATTAGCCATCAGGGAGATTCAAATCAAAATCACATTGAGATACCACCTTACACCAATTAGAATGGCAAAGATTAACAAGACAGGAAACAACAAGTGTTGGAGAGGCTGTGGAGAAGGGAACCCTCTTACATTGTTGTTGGGAATGCAAGTTGGTGCAGCCACTTGGGAAGACATAATTTTAATTTCTTAAGGAATCTCCAAGATTCCTTAAGAAATTAAAAATAGAACTGCCCTATGACCCTACAATTGCACTACTGGGTATTTACCCCAGAGATACAGATGTAGTGAAAAGAAGGGCCATTTGTACCCCAGTGTTCATAGCAGTAATGGCCACAGTCACCAAACTGGGAAGAACCAGGATGCCCTTCAATGGACAAATGGATAGAGAAGATATGGTCCATGTATTATGCCTCCATCAGAAAGGATGAATACCCAACTTTTATGTCAACATGGATGATACTGGAAGAGATTATGCTGAGTGAAATAAGTCAAAGAGAGAAAGTCAATTAACATATGGTTTCCCTTACTTGTGGAGCATAAGGAATAACATGGAGGACATTGGGATATGGAAAGAAGTGAGTTGGGGGAAATCGGAGGGGGAGACAAACCATGAGAGACTGTGGACTCTGAGAAACAAACTGAGGGTTTTGGAGGGGTGGGGGTGGGGGGTTGCGTGAGCCTGATGGTGGGTATTATGGAGGGCATGTATTGCATGGAGCACTGGGTGTGGTGCATAAACAATGAATTTTGAAAACACTGGAAAAAAAATTAAAAAAAAGAAACAATAAAAAAATAGAATAAAGGTGTATAAAATAATTATTTTATACCAATACAGATGAGCCTTGAAAACATGCTAAGTCATGAAGAAGTCATAGAAAACCAGATGTTGTATGATTTAATTTATAATAACTATCCAGAATAGACAAAGCTTATCAAGATAGAAAGTAGATTGACGGTTGCCTGGGGTGATAGGGAGGGAAAAAGAGAGTGAATTGCTAGTGGGTATAGGGTTTATTTTGGGGGTGATTAAAAATGTTCTAAAAAAAATTGTGACGATTCTGTAACTCTCTGAAGGTACTAAAAGCCACTGAATTGTACACTTTAAATGGGTGAGTTGTGTATAGTATGTTTATCTGAATAAAGCTGTTCTAGAAAATGAATAAAACTACTGCTATATATGAAGGAGACTTAGGGGAGGGAGGTGGTGGTAATGGTGCTGGTGAGGAAGGCCTCACTGTGAGAAGGTTATAGTTGAGCAAAGACTTGAAAGAGATGAGGGTTTGAGCCATATGGATACCTGGGGGAGACCTTTCTCTAGGAAGAAGGGATAATCAATGGAAGATCCTGAGAAAGGAGCCTGTCTGGCATGTTTGAGGAGCAGCAGCAAGGCCAGAGTGACTGAGCAAGAGAGAGTGCAGTAGGAAATGAAGTTGGGAGTTACAGGGCCATTGTGAGGGCTTTGGCATTTACAGTAAGGGAAATGGGGAATCAGCGCCGAATTTTGTATAGAGAAGTGACTCATCTGACAGAGGGTTTTTTTTTTTTTCAGTGGCTGCTGGGCTGAAAATAAACTGTAGGTAGCCTGGGTAGAAGCAGGGAAACCAGTTAGAAGGCAGAAATCCAAGAGAGAGAGAACAGTGACTTGGACCAGAGTTGAGGAAAAAAGTGGTCAGATTTTGAATATATTTTGAAGGAAGAAGCAGTAAAACTTGCTGACAGATTGGAGATGAGATGTGAGAGAAAGAGAAGAGTCAAAGAACATGCTAGATTTTTTGGCCGTAGAAATTAAGAGGGAGAAGATTGAGGATAAAGGAGATTTGGGGGGGAAATACCAGGAGTTCTGCTTTTGACATGTTTGAGAATCTCATCAGACATCCAAAGATAGGTTTGAGTAAGCAAATTGGATTTTAAAATCTGGAGTTTAGGGAGGAAATCCTGAAGTAAAGCAGTATTTAAAGCTGAGATTCCTCCAGTCTACGAACACAGTATATTTAATAAGACTTTGTATTCCCTTAAAATGGGGTTTTAAAAATTGTTAACCTTACCCACTCTCCAAAGATAATAAATGTTAATTTTCTTGTATTTCAGGATCTGCAAGATGAAGTTCAAAGGGAGAATACTAATCTACAAAAACTACAGGCCCAGAAACAGCATGTACAGGAACTCCTTGATGGACTGGATGAGCAGAAATCCCAGCTGGAGGAGCAACTGAAGGAAGTTAGAAAGAAATGCGCTGAGGAGGCCCAGCTGGTAAAGTCTAGGGTGGAAACATTCTTTGCTTGTTGCTGCTTTCACTGTTAGGTAGCAATCTAGTCAACAGTTGGGGCACATAAAGGAGTTGGAGCACTGTTCATCCAGAAACTATAGGTCCTCTTTTGGGGAAAGAGGGCACTTATTGTATTGCTTTTCCAGATTTTAACTGACTGAGCCACCCAGGCACCCCAGTTATTTTCCATATTTTAGCTGAAAGTGTGGTACCTATGCCTTCAAGTCCCTCTATTTATTTCCTAATTGGCCTTTTCTACCAAAAATACATACTTCAAAAAAAAAAAAACCACCAAACCCCACCAAAATAGTAAACCGAACAAATGAACATATTTGCATTATGAAGCATTTTAATGACTACTTTTTTTTTAAAAATCCCCCTTTCTTGTCATTTACTCCCATGTTACAGATCTCATCCCTGAAAGCTGAATTAACTAGTCAAGAATCGCAGATCTCTACTTATGAGGAAGAGCTGGCCAAAGCTAGGGAAGAGCTTAGTCGCCTACAGCAAGAAACAGCAGAATTGGAGGAGAGTGTGGAGTCAGGGAAGGCTCAGCTAGGACCTCTTCAGCAGCACCTGCAAGATTCACAACAGGAAATCAGTTCAGTAAGTCTTTGTGGCAATGAGACATGCTCAAATGGGGCTTCACCATATCCTCTTAGTAAATAATACTTTCTCAATTTGTCTTCTTTTCCCTCTGCCTAGTCGGTTATTTTTTTATTCTTTTTATACAGGTAGGTTTCTTGTTGCCTGTCATAAGTTAAAATTGTCATACATCTTGTACATCTGGTTATTATCACTGGAGTCATGGCTAAGGGTATGGGTTTTGTAGATGTATGGTTTAGGTTCAAGTTCTGGCTCTAATTGGAGAATTAACAGTCCCTCTACCTTTCACGTCTGCTGTAAGGATTAAATGAAATAAATGGATTAAACACTGTGAGACAGTTTAGCATTGTTTGGTACATATATGCTCTCCAAGTGTTTATTTTTATGTAAACACCCCCCCCCCCCGGTGAACATTAGCTTATTTGGAGACCTAAATTATTTTAATTAGGAAATTGTTCTTTATATAGATAAAAATGCTTTGTTATGTGGGTCCACAGTATAGATCTTTTGCTTTGTCATTTCTAGGCTAACCTAAATGGAGAATAATATTTTATAGAATGATAGTAAGATGGTTAGGAGGAGAGATGGTGTAGCTCATTCCTTTCATTTCGAATTTGAACAAACTGAAGCCAAGGAAGGTTAGGCAACTCACTTACCTGTGGTTAACATTGCCTTTAAAAGAGCCACAGCCTTGGGGCGCCTGGGTGGCTCAGTGGGTTAAAGCCTCTGCTTTCGGCTCAGGTCATGATCCCAGGATCCTGGGATCGAGCCCCACATCGGGCTCTCTGCTCCACGGAGAGCCTGCTTCCTCCTCTCTCTCTGCCTGCCTCTCTGCCTACTTGTGATTTCTGTCTGTCAAATAAATAAATAAAATCTTTAAAAAAAAAAAAAAAAAAAAAGAGCCACAGCCTAGAATCCAGATCTTCTAACATGTAGTCCCGTGTTCTCAGTTAATTATTATGTGTAACAAAGTCCTACCCCTTGTTAGGCTTTCTTCCCCCCTCTCTCTTTTTTAAAAAAGATTTATTTATTTATTTATTTGGCAGACAGAGGTCACAAGTAGGCAGAGAGGCAGGCAGAGACAGAGAGAGAGGGAAGCAGGCTCCCTGCTGAGCAGAGAGCCCGATGTGGGGCTCGATCCCAGGACCCTGGGATCATGACCTGAGCCGAAAGCAGAGGCTTTAACCCACAGAACCACCCAGGCGCCCCCTTTCTTCCCCTCTCTTATCTGATAGGTGAATACCTACTCACTCATCTTAAGACATGGCTTAACTTCTTACTGCTTTACAGCATTTTCTGAAACCTGTCTATATGGGACTCTACTTCTGTTACAGCAATAGTAACATTTTCCCCTGTATATTTGTTTATGTGTCTGTCTCCCTCAGCAGACTGAGCTTTTTGGACTAGGAACATTTTTTTCTCTCTTATCATTTAGCACAGTTCTTATGCCAGTGTAGGTAATCAATAAACAGGTAACCCAAAAGAAGGCTGTCTTAGTGGGAATGCTACCAGCTGAATGTATTTTTTTTTTAAGATTTTACTTATTTATTTGACAGAGAGAGAAAGATCACAAGTAGGCAGAGAGGTAAGCAGGCAGAGGTGGGGGGAGCAGACTCCCTGCTGAGCAGAGAGCCTGATGCGGGGCTCCATCCCAGGACCCTGAGATCATGACCTGAGCTGAAGGCAGAGTCTTAACCCACTGAGCCACCCAGGCGCCCATGAATGAATATTCTTTAAAATAATTTTCTTCTTTGAGTTTACTTAAAAATTTTTTTATAAATAATTTATATACCATAAGATCTATAGGTTTTAAGGATGTAATTCAGCGATTTTTCTAATTCTTTTTTTTTTTTTTTTAAGATTTTTATTTATTTATTTGACAGGCAGAGATCACAAGTAGGCAGAGAGGCAGGCAGAGAGAGAAAGAGGTGGAAGCAGGCTCCCTGCCTAGCAGAGAGCCCGATGCGGGGCTCGATCCCAGGACTCTGGGATCATGACCTGAGCCGAAAGCAGAGGCTTTAACCCACTGAGCCACCCAGGCGCCCCGATTTTTCTAATTCTAAGTAAACTTAATAATTTAAGTTTTTAAAGTAATTAAATAATAATTATTTAAATAATAATTTAAGTTAATTTAAGTAATTCTAAGTAAACTTAGAATTGTTCAAACATCACAATCCAGTTTTAGAACATTTCTGTCACTCCTAAAACACTCCGTGCACCCATTTGTAGTGAGTCCCAGCTTCTGCCCCTAGGTAACTACTGGTCTGCTTTCTCCTTTTGTATGTTTGCCTTTTCTGAGCACTTCATGTAGATGAAATCAGATACTTTGTAGTCTTTTTCTTGAGGTTTCCTTCACAAGCATAATTTTTTTTAAAGATTTTATTTATTTATTTATTTGACAGAGATTACAAATAGGCAAGAGAGGCAGACAGAGAGAGAGGGAAGCAGGCCCCCTACTGAGCAGAGAGCCCAATGTGGGGCTTGATCCCAAGACCCTGGGATCATGACCTGAGCCAAAAGCAGAGGCTTTAACCCACTGAGCCACCCAGGCGCCCCTACAGGCATAATGTTTTTGAGGCTCATCTGTTTTGTAGCATGTATCAACACTGTATTTTGTTGTATATTTATAAAGTATTTTGTTTATTTGCTCACTGATTAATGGGCATTTGGAATCTTTCTACTTGTTGGCTATTACGAAAAATGCTGCTATGAAAATTTGCATATAATTCTTTGTGTGGACATGTGTTTTCATTTTTGGGAAGCATGGAATAGTTGATTATATTGTGAAGTTATGTTTAAAATTTTTTTTTAACTTTAAATTGCCAAACTGTTGTCCAAAGTCACTATACCATTTCACATTCCCACTGGCAGTATATGAGGGCTCCAGTTTCTCCACAATCTTACCAACACGTTATTGTCCACCTAATTTTAGTCATTCTAGTGGGTGTGAAGTGGTATCTCATAGTTTCTAATTTCTATTTTTCTAACGACTAGTAATATTGAATATCTTTTCATGTGCTTATTATCCATTTGTATATCCTCTTGGATAAAATGTATAATTCTTTTTCCCATTAAAAAAAAAGTATTGTCTAATTATTATTAAATTACAGAAGTTTTTAAAAATATCTCCTGGATAGGGGCGCCTGGGTGGCTCAGTGGGTTAAAGCCTCTGCCTTCTGCTCAGGTCATGATCCCAGGGTTCTGGGATCGAGCCCCGCATCGGGCTCTCTGCTCAGCAGGGAGCCTGCTTCCCCCCCTCTCTCTGTCTGTCTCTCTGCCTACTTGTGATCTCCGTCTGTCAAATAAATAAAATATTTAAAAAAAAAATCTTCTGGATATAAGTTCCTTATCAGATATTTGATTTGCAAATAATTTCTCCCAGTATCTGGCTTGTCTCTTCATTTTAAGTTTTTTTGAAAGGGAATTTCTTTCAAAGGAAGGAACATAAATGAGAAAAGTAGAAAAGATTCTGGATATTATAAATTATCATTAAGAAAATAAAACAGTGTTTCTGAGCAAGGAAAATAATCTCAGCAAACTATACTACCAAGTATGCCAGATAATATTTGCTATCTGTGGAAGGAATTATTTTATATTCTTGCATCTGATCTCAAACCTCAAGAACAAACATACCGGGACGCCTGGGTGGCTCAGTTGGTTAAGCCGCTGCCTTCAGCTCAGGTCATGATCCCAGCATCTTGGGATCGAGTCCCACATTGGGCTCCTTGCTCAGCAGGGAGCCTGCTTCTCCCTCTGCCTCTGTCTGCCTGTGCTCGCTCTCAATCCTCTCTCTGACAAATAAATAAAAATCTTCAATTAAAAAAAAAAAAAAGAACAAACATACCAGGGGCACCTGGCTGGCTCAGTCAGTAACACATTTGACTCTTGATCGTGGGGTTGTAAGTTCAAGCCCCATGTTGGGTGTAGAATTTATTTAGGAAAGTAAATAAATAAGTAAATAAATCAGCCACAGACATACAAAAAAAGAATAAACATACTGATTACTTACATTTGACTTAGTGACTTGTGTGTCTTTCCCACAGAGGGCAGTATTTTCCCATGGGCCTATTAAAAGATGAAAATCCAAACTGTAAATTACCCTGAAACTTTAGTTGCTCTTTAAAGCTAAACCACAGCTTTTCTGGAAAAAGGAATAACTTAGGAAAAATTTCTGACTTGCCAAATTTTCATTTATACTTGTTACCTTATATTCATGGTAAGAAAAAGAACCTTTGGCTTTTAATTCTATGTATCTTACTTACACAGTGTATACTGTTTTTATCCAAATGTTTCTGGCATTGTGATAGTTTATTGCATTTCTCTTGCACAGTTTGTGAAGAACTTGTGTTAGTTGTGTAATTTCTTTTTTCTATATCCTCCAAGTTTATGCAGAGACTAAGGAAGAAGACAGGCTAAGTGACAGGTGTGTGAGAGGGCCAGGCACAGGAAGGCCCAGTTTTGTTCAAGATTTTATTGTCTCAGAAGTAACTATAAGAAATAAGTTGTCTTGAATAGTACTCTTTGAAAAGCAAGTATTTCCACATACTGCTTCATCTATATAATGGTTATTATTTTAGTGTTAAGATTTTAAATTTTAGACTGTAAAGGTTTAGTGGATATTGAAATTATTTTAAAGGTCATGATAACATTTTTTTAAAAAATGAATTAAGACAGGAGTGTTCTGGATTGTTCAGAGCTTTTGAATCTTTGGTGCTGCTGACTACCAAAGTGTTTGTTATTTGGGACTCCATGAGCTGACCCAGCTTGACATACTGGTAACTAGAAGTGAATAAACATCATCTTACTGTCCTTCAAATGCATGTGGCCCGAGGTGTTAAGATCATTTTGTGAGCTTCATAGGTTCAGTCAGGGACAAGAAGAAAGTCAGAAGAGCCATGACTGGGAAAATAGGAGATACTGCGCAGCCCTGAAGCAGATGGACGAGAGGGGAGCTCTGCTTCTGGTCCCCACAGAAAACATCTCACTGGCCAATATAGTCAGTGATTATGCCTAACTCAGTGAGAAACACTGCCTTATCCATAAAACATAAAATTATTTTCTCCATATAACGTAAAAGTGTTTCATACATGCACATTTGTTTTCCTAATATACATTGCAAGTTTTTCATGTATAAAAAAATTGAGTTAACTGTTCGTAGTTATGGAGTGCTATATTATGTATATTTTGAAATAGAAAGTGAAAAGTCTGACAGTTCTACTTCCTGGAGAAAAACAATATTTGCAGCATGGTATCTTTTTAGAATTCTGTCTGTACATGGATGCACCTCTCTGTGTGTGCCTGTGCATTCATATGTATACCTATACAAGTTGTTTTTTGTTTAGAAAAAAATACATACTTTTTATACAAAAAATAAGAATGAAATAAGACAATAGGAAATATGATGGTGCATTACATGGAATAAGGATACATATTACTTCATGAAACTTTTTCACAACTGTATATACATTATATATGTATATAAATTATGTATATATGTATATAAATGTATATATATAAATTATACATATGGATGAATGTGTCTATGTTGCACATATGTGTTTATGTGCACACAGAGAGACCTAGCCAAATAAATACATGTATTTACTGGGTTAGGATGTAAAATCTATTTCTTTCCATAGGATAATATTTAAAAAAATGTTTTATAAGCCACAACTTAATATCACTAGGAATATACAAGGCACATGCTGTGTATTACAGATATGTAGTATTTTGGATTGTTTAAATTCTAAATACAATGCAGTGTGATAGATACAAATGCTTACTGATATCCATGGTTTAAATTTATAAGCACAATACTATGTCCATTCAGTAAACATAAATTAAGCACTATAGTATATACATCATTGTGGTAGATGTTGGCAGTACCAAGTTGATAGCAAAAGTTGTGGTTCCTACCCTCAAAGAGCTCAAAGTCTTTATTTTTTAAAGATTTTATTTATTTATTTGACAGACAGAGATTACAAGTAGGCAGAGAGGCAGGCAGAGAGAGAGAGAGGAGGAAGCAGGCTCCCTGCTGAGCAGAGAGCCTGATGCGGGGCTCAATCCCAGAACCCTGGGATCATGACCTGAGCTGAAGGCAGAGGCTTTAACCCACTGAGCCACCCAGGCGCCCCGGTCTTTAGCTTTTTAAAAACAAGTGAATTAGTAGAAAAGAAACAGGGAAACTTAATTGGTACAATAGTGAGAAATGCAGTGTGCTAGGCACTTTTATAACATTGTTCATTATTTATACAAACCTTTACATTTTACAGAGTTCTTTCAGATATATCTTTGCCTCATTTAATCATCTGTGGAGAAAGGTCTTACTTTATGGATTAAGAAATAAAGGCTTGAAGAGGTTACTTTAACTAAGATCACTTGACTAGAAAGTGACAGAGATTGACTGACATCTGTTTTCCCAGTTGAATATAGTGTTTTTTTTCCCAGGTTGTGGCCCTGAAAAAATCTGTGGCGACTTACAGATTCTAAAATGAGCAAGTTAAAAACCTTATGCAGAAAATAAGATTAGGGGAACTGAGCCTATGAAATGTCCAGAAAACACAGCATGCTAATAAAGGGAATTCCAATGTAACGGAAAAAAAAAATTTATGAAAAATGGAAACTATTCAGTAAAATTCCATTCATTATTCTTTTTCACTAGGAAACATATTTTGATTTTGCCCTCTCCAGTTTCTTTGAGATATTTATTAATTTTTCTTTATTACAGATGTTAATATCAATAAGCATCATTTTTTCCCTGCCTCTGGACCCAATATTTTTCTTTTAATATATATTACAGTTTATTAAATTCTGCCTCTCTCTCCCTCTGTTGTTATAGGAATATAAAGTCACTTGGATACTGGGATCCAAAATATTTTGTCCTTTATTTAACATGTTTAGAATAGTTTAGATTTTAGAGATCACTCCTAGGGCTCTAGCCCATTAATAAATAATGCTGGAGCATAGGACAGTAGCTCCTTTTACCTTAGTCTTCACTCCTCTCCTTCCCAATAGAAGTATGGACGGCTCCAAATCCTTGTGTTCTCTCCCCGAACTTCCTTTTTTTTTTTTTTCCCCCAGAGCTTCATCACAAAATCTTCTCTTGTTCTGTTACTTTGCCATCTTTTTCCCAATACCCTGACCCTTTTTCCAGTTATCCCTAAAGGATACCAGTATGTAAATATTTGAATCAGAATTCTTGGAGCTTTAAAAAGATGTGCAAAAGCAAATCCATGTATACTGTAATGTCAAGAAAACTTACTGGGATGGATTACTGAAATCTCTCTAAATCGTGCTGCAATCCCAGAGGATTCTCCTTAATGGAAGCAAACTTATCTTTGAGTCTAAGGATGTAGCTATTTTTATGTTTTGTGTTCTTCTAGTAATAAATTCTGTTTTGTATTTCTACTTTGTGTTGACAGATGCAAATGAAGCTGATGGAAATGAAAGAGCTGGAAAACCATAATAATCAATTAAATTGGTGCAGTAGCCCACACAGCATTCTTATAAATGGTGCTACAGATTACTGCAGCCTCAGTACCAGCAGCAGTGAAGCAGCTAACCTTAATGAGCATGCTGACAGCCAAGGCATCTTGGAGTCAGAGCCCATACACCAGGAGTCTCCAGTGAGTCTAATTGTTCTATAACCTTCATATTCAATTTCAGAAGAAAAAAATTAATTCAGCTCAGAGTTTTTGTTGGCATCATACTTAATATAAATATGGAACCTTGCCTCATCTGAGGACAGTTGATTTTTTGCCCCAGAGGGAGAGAGTAGGTACTCTGATCCAGTAGTTCTGACACTTTTAACTAGTGTAAAAATGTGATTTTAACCAATCCATTTGTTATAAAGCATGTTTTCAAAACAGTAGCTCTATGGTTAGTAACTTTTTAAAACTTTTTTTTTTAAGTATTCTTACCCACTGCTGAAAGTAATTCTTTATTTCATAATGTTGAGGACATTTATTTACTAGTTACTTAGCACATAGCAGTGCTGCTGTTATATGTGAGAGCTGCAGAGACAAAAGACTATAACCCTGCCTTTAAGCAGCATACAGTCTAGCAGTGTAACACTGTGAAGGGCTGTGATAGTCAGGGAGGACAGCTTGGAGGGGGCTCAAGATTATATAGAGAAAGCTTTATAGGTGAGCTTCAGAATAAGAAGTGTTAAGCAAAGAAGAAGGTGGTATATTCCTGGCAGAGAAAACAGCATTTGCATAGATATGAGATGGGATAAACTAGCTACACAGGGTCATAAGAAGTTCTCAAAGGATATCTTGTGATGGTGAGGGGAGTATTAGTAGGAAATGACGCTCTCTTATAGTGGCTCCCTGCATTACCTCTTACGTAAAATATAGATGTCTGCACCTCATTATAAACTTGCTGAGCTAGAGTTTCTGGGATGGTGCCACGTACCTGTATTTTTACAAAAAATTCTGTGGGTGATTATGAGGTGCCCCTTGGATAAAAATGACTACTTTTAGGTCAGAAAGGGACAGAGAGTAAGAAATTTTGATTCATTTTGAAGGATTGGGGGATTTATCTTACTGTGGTGAGTAGGCATTGAAGAATTTTAAGCAAGTTGTGACATAATTGCACTTACCTTTTAGAAAAATATAAAAAATGGATTTGAGAGTAGGACTGAACGCACGGAGATATGTTAAGAGACTATTGGAATGATCTGTGTGAGATTGTTTTAGCCTAAACTGAAGCAGTTAATAGGAGGGATGATGAGAAGAGTACAAGTGTGAGAGATACTAAAGACATAAAATTAACAGACTTGATTTGTATTTAGGTGTTGCAGTCTTGGATACATTATACACTGTTCTTTTAAATACAAAAAGTTATCCTTCAAGGACATAGTGTAGTATGAAATGAAGATTTCCCCTGCCACTTCTTAAGCCCTATTACCTACTGGTTTAAATCCAGAAAGCAAGGGGAAGCCATTGAAGGACCTTTAACCAGAAGAGCCCCGATCAGATTCATATTTTAGATCTATTCCTTTAGCTACTACAAGAAGGATCAGTTGGAAGGGCACATATTGGAGGCAAGAAGGCAGTTAGAAGGTTACTCTGGAGCAGAAAGATGGTACTGTAAATGGATGATAGTGACAATGAGGAAAGAAAGGAATGGATTTGAGAAGGAGGTAGGAGGTGAACTCAGCAAGACTTGGAGGCTAGATGGGAAATGACATGAGGGAAGTGGTTAAGTGGTTTAAGTTTTCTGGCCTGAGTGACTTTGATGCTTAATGATACCGTTTTCCTAAGAAAGATTTTAAGAGAAGAACTCATTTAATGAATACATTCTGCTTGTCTTCTGTATTTTTAGCAATTTTTTGTTATCCTTTGTCAGTTTCCTCTGCCAAGTAGAAAATACATTGTTAGTCCATTAATATTTCGTAGGCAAGAAGTAGTCCTGAAATACTGCCTTCTGGTGTGACTGATGATAATGAAGTGGCAACTACAGCTGTTCATGAGAAAGTTTGTCCTGAATTTAATAGTGACAGACATTCAAAAGAGGTAAAAATAATTTTATATGTAAATGTTCTTGTTATAAGTTTTCCTAGATGGGTTATACACTGTTTTAGGCTAAGAAAAGAAAAATGTATTAAGTGAACTTTATGACTACAGAAATATTTGTTATTTTTTCAAAGCATGTTATTTTATTTTAAAATGTTACATCATAAAACTGGTTTCTAAAATAATACTGTTTAAAATTATTTTTAGGGAGATCCATTTAATGTAGAATCAAGTTCGCTGACAGATCCTGTTGCAGATACAAACTTGGATTTTTTCCAGTCTGATCCTTTTGTTGGCAGTAAGTACTCTTATTTTTATATTATGGATTTACCAAAAAAAAGTCTTTTTCATGTAACTATATAGGAATTAGGACTCAGTTTTAAGTTTCTACTTGTTACAGCAAAAGTAGAGGGGTGTAGAGATGTGATATGCTTATATTTGCTGGTATTTGTCCTCATCAGGCAACAAACTCCTGGGACGGAGGCCCTGATTAAGAGCATGTTTCTTCTTCAGAATAAGGACCAAAAGAAAGGTATTATGGACCAGGAGAGGAGACTAGGTACTCTCAAGTCAACCAGCAATTTTTTATTAGAGTGCCAACACCATCCTTTTAAAATAGTGGAATCTATAGCAGTTAGAACCTAGATCCTTGCCCTTAAGGTGCCTATAGTGTTTTTGAAGAAATAAAAGTTCAGTAAATTGAAATACCTGATGTCAGTGTAAACTATGTTAAATACCACTGGTGTCAAAATTCTTTTTGCATTTTGTTTATTCCAAATCAGTTCGTGAAACTGCTATGTCAGTTTATAACAGTTTTATTCTTTTTTCTCTGTGTTTTTATTTATATTCCAGTCAGTTAACATACAGTATAATATTTGTTTCAGGAGTAGAATTTAGTGATACATCACTTACATACAACACCTGGTGCTTGTCACAAGAAGTGCCCTCCTTAATGTCCATCACCCATTTAACACTCCCCCCACCCCACCTTCCCACTGATAACCACCAGTTTCTTCTCTGTAGTTGAGTTTGTTTCTTGGTTTGTTGCCTCTTTCTCTTTTTCCCCCAGGAAATTTGTTTTGTTTCTTAAATTCCACATATGAGTGAAATCATATGGTATTTGTCTTTCTCTGACTAATTTTGCTTAGCATAATACTCTCTAGTTCCATCCATGTTGTTGGAAATAAGATTTCATGTATTAATGTATTTCATATCTGTATATATACATACATATACTGCCTCTTCTGTATCCACTCATCAGTTGATGAATATTTGGTGTGTTTCCATAATTTGGCTATTGTAGATAATGCTGCTGTAAGCATTGAGGTGCATGTATCCCTTCACATTAGTATTTTTGTATTCTTTGGGTAAATACCGAGTAGTGCAGTTGCTTGATCATAGGTAGTTCTATTTTTAACTTTTTGGGGAACCTCCATACTGTTTTCCAGAGTGGCTCTACCAGTTTGCTTTCCCACCAGCAGTGCAAGAGGGTTCCCCTTTCTCTGCATCCTTGTCAACACCTGTTGTTTCTTGTGTTGTTAATTTTGCCATTCTGACAGGTGTGAAGCATTATCTCATTATAGTTTTGATGTACATTTCCATGATGATGAGTGATGTTGAACATCTTTTTACATTTCTTTTGGCCATCTCTGTATCTTCTTTGGAAAAGTGTCTATTCATGTCTTGCTCACTTTTTTTTTTAAGATTTTATTTATTCGAGAGAGAGAGTGATTGAGAGTATTGGGGGGGGTGCAGAAGGAGAAGCCAACTCCCTACTGAGGATGAAGCCCAATGTGGGGTTCAGGCCCAGAACCCTGAGATCATGACGTAAGCCAAAGTCAGATGCTTAACTGATTGAGCCACTCAGGAATCCCTGCCCACTTTTTAATTGGATTATTTGTTTTTTGGGTGTTGAGTTTTATCAGTTCTTTATATATTTTGGATACTAACCCCTTACTGGGTATGTCCTTAGCAAATGCCTTTTGTGGAGCATCTTTCTGTGTCCTTATTGGGCATTTGTATAACTTCTTTGGAGAAATGTTCATTCAAAGAACTTGACCATTTTTTATTGTTCATCTTTTTGTTGACTTATAAAAGTTCTTCATATATTCTGAATACAAGTCCCTAATCAAGTATGTAATTTGCAAATATTTTCTTGTATTTTGTGTTGTCTTAATTTTGATGAAGTTCAATTTATTTATATTTTCTTTCGTCACTTGTGCTTTTCATATCATGTCTAAGATCCAAAGTCATGAAGATTTACTCTTAGGTTTTCTTCTAAGAGTTTTATAGTTTTAGCTATTACATTTAGATCTTTGATCTATTTTTGGTTAATTTTGGACTATGGTATGAGATAGGGGTCTAGCTTTATTCTTTTGTATGTGGATATCCAGTTGTCCCAGCACCATTTGTTGAAAAGATTATGTTTGACCTATAGAACTGTCTTGGCACTCTTGTCAAAAATCAAATGACCATAAATGTAAGGGTTTATTTCTGAACTCTTTAGTTGTAGGATTATTTTTTGCTTCAATAAGGCTCCGTGTCTTTGTTTCTGGAATAGTGATGGTAATACCCATTCAGAATTCTATGAAGAGCAGAGAATTCTGTTAGTAAAATTATTGCTGTTGTGCCTGTCTTTTTCCTTCTATTTGTAACCTCAGCTGATGATCAAGGGGTAAGTATAGTTGGCTCCAGTTGAAATTTGCTTCTTCTGGGATGCCTGGGCTCAGCCAGTTAAGCATCTGCTTTCGGCTCAGGTCATGATCCCAGAGTCCTGGGATTGAGCCCCACATCAGGCTCCCTGCTAGGTGGAGAGTCTGCTTCTCCCTCTGCCCCTCTCCCTGCTCGTGTGCGCAGTCTCTCTCTCACATAAATAAATTAAATCTTTAAAAAAAAAATAGGAGTCATTAGAAAAAAATTGCTTTGTTTATGAGGTATGTTGATGTTCTGCCTTTACTCTTTATTATTTTAAATGTTTCCTAAAAATGCATGGCATTTTTATCTACTTTTTTGTTTTATCTACTTGAGGTAGAGCTAATCAAACAGCTTTTAGAAACTTCGCTTCTGTTTAAAATTACCTTTAAGTAGTGGTGTCCCAACAGTAAATATTGTTATTGTGATTTCTGCTTACTTATTTTGTCACAGGTGATCCTTTCAAGGATGATCCTTTTGGAAAAATTGGTATGTATATCATTGAGGTCCAACTTAGCTGTAATTTCTTTCTGCTTAATTATAAACTTGTGTTATATTTAAAAATGAAGGATTGAAGTAAGGTAGTTATAGTAAGTAGACTTCCTTTTTATTCAGTTTTTAAACTGATAAAAGGCCCTACTAAAGGTTGTATGTGCCAGGCATTTTCAGAGAGAAACTGGTAGATTCTTGTCAATTTGCTTAATTAACCATTAGCTTTATTTTTTTTTAATTACATTAGTATTTATATCTTGATACTTTTAATAATACTTAGATTGATTTCTCCTTGTTAGCCAAGGAGTAGATGAGTATAGTGATCTATACTACTTCAGTGTTTAGAACATTTTGTTTTCCTAAGATTATAGCATATAAATGGGGGGAAAGGAAACATCTTAAAGAATTACTAAATCTCAAGCTTTATAAGATACTCTTTGCCTGGTCTTGTGTACCATTTGTTATGCTTCTCAAGTTTATTAGGGGAGAGACTATCTTTTAACAAGATCACAAAGGAATTTATGATTTCTCCTCCCCTAAAATTAGAATCAGTAGCTTAAAGGAATTATTTCAACCTAGAATACAAGTAATCTTTGTGTAATAAGTATTAGAATTATTGATTTGCTTTGGGTGAATGATGAGCAAGTAGGAAAAAGAATATTAATTAAAGCTGTTTGAGGTACAACTGTCTGTTTTTTTATGGTCAGTAATCATAATGCCAAGTACCTAATTTAGATTCTGCAAAAGTTCAAAATGTCTTTTAATTAAGGCAGTTATTATACCTTCAGGTGATAGGAAATTTAATGTAGTAGTTTTCAGTCTTTCATATATGTGCTGTATTTTCTTAGATCCATTTGGAGGTGATCCTTTCAAAGGTTCAGATCCATTTGCATCTGACTGTTTCTTCAAGCAGTCTTCTGCTGACCCTTTTGCCACTTCAAGTACTGACCCTTTCAGTGCAGCCAGCAATAGCAGTAATACTTCGGTAAGTGGGAGGGTTAAAAACTGTTAAATGGATAACAGTTGTCCTAGGTGAGTTTCTTGAAATATGCAGTAATGAAAGGATCCTCTTTTAGATTACTTTTGATGGGGGGCTATGTAAAAATGTCAGTCTCATCTAGTCCATCCAGTTTTTGGTACTGGCATTTCACAGCTTTATCTGCCCCTGTAATTAGCTGGAATAACTTAATTTCATCTAAAAATCAAGGCCATCCTTAATAAGGATCAAATATTATCCCATTGGCATATATAAAATAAATGGTTCGAAATCCATTAACCAGTCTTTAAAGCTTTTCAGAAATGTGTGCTATGCATTATTGAAATAATGAAAATCAACCTAAAAGTAGCACTGATGTTTTAGAAAGATAAGATCACTTATAGACACATATTTTATATATATTTTATAACACATACATGTTAATCTTGTAGAGAAATACAAATTCCTACTAAATGTCAGACCCTCTTTTGTGATCTTCATGACCTTGCAAAGTACGTATTGGTAGCCCTATTTTAACAATAAGAACACTGGGACTTGGAAGTAACCAAGGTCATACAGTTAAGTGCTTTATTGTCTGGAGGCTTTAAAAGAAAACATATTATGGATATTTAAACATACCCAGAATAGAGTAATATAATGAGATATTTTAAGAAACCTCCATATAGGGACGTCTAGGTGGCTCAGTTGGTTAGGCAGCTGCCTGAGGTCTTGGTATTGAGTCCCGCATGGGACTCTTTGCTCAGCGGGGAGCCTGCTTCTGCCTCTGCCTGTTCTGCCTTCTCTGCCTGCCTCTGTCCCTGCTTGGGCTCTCTCTCTTTCTCTCTAAAAAATAAATAAAATCGTTAAAAAAAAAAAAAAAAAAGGAAGAAACCTCCATGTATCCATTACCCAATTTCAATAATTATGAATGGTTTTAGAATTTGTTTTTATTTTTTATTTAGAGGCTTATTTTTTTAATTAACATATAATGTATTATTTGCCCCAGGGGTACAGGTCTGGTGAATAATCAGTCTTATACAACTCACAGCGCTCACCATAGCCTCCCCAGTGTCCATAACCCAGCCACCCTATCCCTCCTCTCCCCAGCCCCCAGCAACCTTCAGTTTGTTTCCTGAGATTAAGAGTTTTACAGTTTGTCTCCCTCCCCAGCCCCATCTTTTTTTTCCCTCCCTGCCCCCCTGCCCTGCCTTTCAAATTTCTCATATCAGAGAGATCATGATAATTGTCTTTTAGAGGATTATTTTGTTAAGCAGGATGTTTCACCCAGACAGGAACAATTGATTGATGGGCATTTGAAGCAAAAATGTTGTCTTTTAGTTCTCTTAGATTAAGAATACTCCCTTAAAAGATGGGGTGCCTGGATGGCTCAGTGGGTTAAAGCCTCTGCCTTCAGCTCAGGTCATGATCCCAGGGTCCTGGGATTGAGTTCCACATTGGGCTCTCCTCATCGAGGAGCCTGCTTCCTCCTCTCTCTCTCTGCCTGCCTCTCCACCTACTTGTGATATCTCTTTCTGTCAAATAAATAAATAAAATCTTTTAAAAAAACACTCCCTTAAAAGAGTAATTGATTCTTTTAAAGTTAATAAATTCTGATATTCTTTAATTGTTTTCTACTGTACTCAGTAAAGAGCTATTTGGCCAACAGCTGGTATTTTCCATTGATGTAAAAGTGAACAAGTGCCTCGGTAACTGAATATTTGTGGTTTCCACAGACTACTGGATACTCTGTTTTCCTACACTTAGTTTGCAGTGTGGACCCATTTGCCAAATTCTTATAAAATTGTCTGCAACCTGAATTATTTTCCTCTTACCTTATTCTAGTCTCTCACTCTCCACTTTTATCTTTGAAGAGCAAGAAAACCAAAGCAGCTCTTCCTAATTTAAAAGTAAAACAAGTTTCTGCTGTTCCTCTTGCCTGATGAAAATTCTCCACCATTTGTCCGATTTACTTCTTCTCTTTCCTCTCCAGTTTGTGAAAGCTGTATTGCCCTTGCTGACTGCTCTGGATTTCTCCATTAAAAACAAAACAAAAAACCAAATTGGCAATATAACAATAGCTTTGCTTATCTCCTCTCTTCCATGTACCAGGCATGGTGCTAACCTCTGTTCATGTGTTACCCATCTCATCTTCACACTATTTCTGTGAAACTCATGTTACCATTCTCATTTTAAAGATAAAGTAAATGAGACTGAGAGGTTAAATGATAGTAAGTTAGTAAGTGGTAGAACTGAATTCAAACCTTCGTTTATCTGGCCAGAATCTAAGTCCTATAGTCCAAGATTTAAACTTAATTCTTCCCAGCTACAGAGCCATATGTATTGTGATCTTCCTTCTTTTCAAACAGGCCTCTGATTATGTTTCTAGATCTGAATCTCTCCCCTAAACTCTTTCCTATTCCCTCAAGGCTAGTCTCTGCTTTCAGAGGGACATAATTTAAAAAACCAAAGTGAAACAAAACAACTGCTATTTCTTACTTTCCTAGCTAGTGTATGATAGCATTGTGTGGGTACTAAGTCATACAGTCAGAGTGGGGAGTAGATGGCTGATACGGAAGAGAGAGAATTTCAGTAATAAATTTGGTGACCTTATAGGAGGATTTTGGAACCTTAATTCTATAAAATACTATCTGAATTATAGTTATGAAAATTACTTTTGTGTATTAAATTGCCTAGTTATCAAACTGAAGATGACATAGAGTCTAATGGCCTCATTCTTTCAAAGGCTATGCAGTCCATCCTGTCACCCCCTGCTGTCTCAATGATCTTTTAGGTGGTGGCACAGTGTATTATGAGGAAGGAATAGAAATTAAACCTGATACTTATGTAGGCCTGCTTTTTGTCTTTCTCTCTGTGATGTCGATTAAAATCTATAAGCTTTTGTTAAAAATCAGGCCTGTTAGGTTGTTTTTCCCCTGAAAGTCAAGAGAAGAAGCAATAATAATTGGTGACTTATGTCAGGAGTTATCGCTCACACTGGTATTTTGACTATTACATTAGAAACCATGCAAAGTTACCTGGCTATACAGACAACCTTGATGTTTTTCTTTGATTGCTCTTTATTCATTCAGCAGATATGATCAGAGTATAAACGATTATGCTAGTTTTATAATATCACTGGCATCAGTTAAAATAAATGTCATCTTCAATTCTAAAAACATCATTAGTATTAATTACTTTCTTTTTTTTTTAAGATTTTATTTATTTATTTGACAGACAGAGATCACAAGTAGGCAGAGAGGCAGGCAGAAGGAAAGGAGGAAGCAGGCTCCCTGCTGAGCAGAGAGCCCAATGCGGGGCTCGATCCCAGGACCCTGAGATCATGACCTGAGCTGAAGGCAGAGGCTTTAACCCACTGAGCCACCCAGGTGCCCCTATTAATTACTTTTTTTTTTTCAAAGATGTTATTTATTTGTCAGAGAGAGAGAGGGAGAACACAAGCAGGCAGAGCGGCAGGCAGAGGCAGAGAGAGAAGCAGGCTCCCGGCTGAGCAAGGAGCCTGATGCGGGACTCGATCCTAGGACCCTGGGATCATGACCTGAGCTGAAGGCAGTGGCCTAACCAACTGAGCCACCCAGGCGTCCCTATTAATTACTTTCTGATAGTAGTCTTTCTTAAAAAAGATTTATTTATTTATTTATTTACTTACTTACTTACTTATTTCAGACAGAGAGCTAGAAAGAGAGCGCAAGCTGGGAGTCTGGGTGAGGAGCAGAGGGAGAAGCAGACTCCCCGCTAAGCATGGAACCTGATGTGGGACTTGATCCCAGAACCCTGGGATCATGACCTGAGCTGAAGGCAGTGGCCTAACCAACTGAGCCACCCAGGCGTCCCTATTAATTACTTTCTGATAGTAGTCTTTCTTAAAAAAGATTTATTTATTTATTTACTTACTTACTTACTTA
>PISX010003506.1:0-136159 GCA_004024625.1 Mellivora capensis | reverse complement strand
GGACGCCAGAGGAAGTTAGCTTGGGGTGCAGGGAGGAGGGGAAGAGGGGAACCCGGTGCCGTCAGGGTATGAGGGAAAGCCTGGGTACAGGAGAGGGGGAGGGAGCCAGTCTGCAGGACAGGGGAAGGAGAAGGACCCAAGAAGAAGAGAGAGCCCAGGTGGGGAGGAGGTTTGGGTGGGGGGACGGGAGATGAGAGCCCAGAGAAGGGGTGAGCCTGGATGCAGAGGGGGATGGGTGCGGGAGTCTGGATGCCAGGGAGGGGAGGGTGAAGGAGATCAGGTGCTGGGACCCTCCAGCGCAGCCTGGGAATCGCCAGCTCGTGTGCATGGGGGTGGTGGGGAGGTGGGTAGAGGTGCTGCGCAGCTGGGGGTGAAGCCTCCGACGGAACCTTGGATGAATCTCATTTGCACATGCGGAATTTTCCTCGGGCTCGGGTGCGTGTGAGTTAAATCATCAGAAGGCGATTCGCGGCCTGAGTGCAACGGTGCGGGGCGGGGGGGGCGGGGGGGGGCGGGCAGTAAAGAGCCTCTTTCTGACCATCCGAACTCAAGGTGGGTGAAGGAAGGCGTGTGGGGCGAGCGAGAAGGCCTTCCCCCAGGTCTCTCTGAGCCCTCCATCTTCTTCCTGAAAGGTGCCCTGGGATGGGACGTCTCCGGAAGGCCCTCTGAGGTCCCATCAGGCCGAGTGGCTGGGCCTGCGCCTGCGGTTCCTTCCACACCGTCTCTGCTGCTGCAGCAGCAAGGCCTGGGGAGCCCATGACTCACTCTGCTGGCTAACTGCAGCGTTAAATAACTTTGCGTTGCATCCAGGAGAGGCAGGCGTGGCTGCCGCTAGGGAAGGAGCTGGGGGCGCTGGGGGCGCCGGGGAGATGCAGGGTGTTTTGGAACACATCCCTGTTCCTGCCACCTACTTAGCCAGTTCTGGCCTACAGAGACATGCCCCTGAGCTCACAGTTTCATGCCCCTTCCTACGAGGAGTGCGTGACCATTGGTGCCCCGTGAGTACCCCGGCACAAGCCCCCAGAGGTTCCTTGTGTCTGGAGAAAGCCACACCCACATTCTCAAGGCAACCCGCGTGCAGGAGCCCCTCGCCCACATTTCACGGACACCATCTGCCCAGTAAATGTAATATGAAGGCCCTTCATGCGGCTCTCTGGACATTTGCGTGGGATTGACTCGAAATGCGATAGCTGTGAGGAGGAGCAGGTTTCACTGTATTTTTAGCAGGCAGTGCAGATTTTAGAACATCAGCTGAACCTCCTCGTTCTGTCCTGCTCCTCGTGCAGGATGACTTGCCAGAAAAGTGGGAATAGTGAGCCTTCTTTCACATTTATGGTGTATAGGTTTTAAAAGGACAGTGTGTAAATCAGCTTGTATAATAATCGTGGCACCCACGCGCGTGAGCGGAGTTGCCATGAGCTTACTTCCAATGATTATTCCGGTTTCCAGGGAGACGAGGTTTGCAGCCACCTCCGTGGAGAAGGATGGAGCAGTCTCTCCATTCCTCGTGCGTGCCGCCGCAGCCAGATTGATTAGGCTTTGGGGGCGGAAGTGAACTGACGTTAGCTCTTCCTCTGTCCCGCCCTGATCCTCTGAAGGAGGCTGGAGGCCGGAGGCTGGAGTCCTCGCACCTGGCGGGAGTGGGGGCCGGGCACGGGAGGCGGGGCTGCACTGGAAGGGGTTATGTGGTAGCTACTGTGAAGGTCAGAGGCTTGGGATTTTTTTTTGAGATCTGGCCTCCTCTCTCCTTGAGTGCCCACCACACCCATCAACCCTTGGCTATACACTTTCATTCCCCTGACCACCTCTGTTCCTTAAATTTATCTTGCCTCTTCCTGCCGCAGGGCCTTTGCATATGCTATTCCCTCTTTCTGCTGTATGTTTCCCTTGCCACATCCTCACCTGGCTTCTGCCGTCTCATTTCTTACATCTTAGCTTTACCTCACTAACTTTTGTTGGTGCCTGCTGTCTTCCAAACACTGTAGAGTGTTTTGCACAGGTTTTCTTATTTAATCCTTGCAACAAACCTGAGTCAAGTGGCCCTATTACTCTCATAGAGGCTTTCCATGAATAAGTCAGTGACTTGTGGAGTCAGGGTTCAAACCCAGCCTCTGTGCACAGCCTCCCTACCCCTTCACCTCCCTCTGCCCCACTAACCTCCCTCTCTGCTTCCCCTCCTCCCTGTCCCCCAGCCCCTGGCAGAGGGTTCCCCATAACAGGTAGGAACTCCTGGTGGTCTAAATGTCTGTCTTTCCCATCATGGTTGCTCAGTGCAGGCAGAGTCTATGTCCATCTTGTCTCCTTGCTTCTCCCCATCAGGATTCAGTCCTGCCCTGGCTGTGTGGAATGAGTGAATGAGCGAATGAATGAGCAGTGGTCAGCTACTAACCTTGTGTCACTCTGTCCTGTGACAGAATTTTAAACATCTGTTTGGTTCTGCTAACTGGGAGAACAGGCCAGGCCAGCAGGCAGAAGAGGCTTCCACCTCTGTGTTGAGGTTAAGGAAGGCTCTCTAGGAGGGAGCCACGAGGGAGGTGGGAGCAGGCAGCAGGAGGAAAGGCTGAGGAGGGAGCTGGGAACTCCTGGACCTCCAGAAACCTTGGGGCCAGAGAGCAGGTGACCTGTCATGAAGGGTCTTGAGCCGTGCCAGTTTGGAATTCATCTTGAGGATGGGGAGACCCTAGACGGGCAAGTGGATGCTATGGTGTATGTTTTGGAGGAACACTACCCAGGGTTCAGTCCAAGACTGGGTTGAGGAGATGAAGGCATGTAGGAGTGGTGGGAGCATTTGGGGCACAGATGGAAGGGTCCTGCCCCATCATGGTGCTCATTGCAAATATTGTAATCTCTGCTATTTGCTGTCTGGCACTGAGCAGATAGTCACCTGTCTTCCCCCTCTGTCTGTAGGAAGGAGGGCCAGCAGTCTGTGGTCCCTGTGTTTTATTTTTTCTAAGATTTTATTTATTTATTTGAAAGAATGAGCACGAGCAGAGCAGGGGGAGGGGCAGAGGGAGGGGGAGAAGCAAACTCCCCCACTGAGCAGGACTCTGAGCTGAAGGCAGACACTTAACCAACTGAGCACCCAGGTGCCCTGTGGTCTCTGTTATACAGAGCTTCCTTTTAGGGTAACCCCATAACCATCCCTCTCTCAGGGGAAGGGCCTCTCTGCACCTGAAGTGGTTTCTGACACCTATAAACAGGGGTGTGAATTGGAATGACCCATATACATTTTGAAAACGGATTCTGTTGCTTTCTGGTGGAATCCTTTCCCCTACCCCCTGCCAGACTCAACTGTGAAGTCCCTTCCCTCCCAGCCATGCAGCATAGCCAGAGGGGCCCCTGGGAGGGAGTAGCTGTGGTCTACAGTGGGGTGATTTGGGGCGCTCAGAGGTCAGGCAAGGGACCCACTCTGGAAAGAAGCAACACCCCAGTGAGCAATGACTTCAGACCCGTTGTTGGGGCAGAAGGAGTGATTCTAAACCTCGCAGAGGCTACCAGAGACCCATCACAAGGACCAGCATAGCCCCTCCAAGTGGGACACATCACTGCCTGAGTCTAAAGACAGGGAACCAGAGCCCAGAGATGGTGACTCAAACCGTCATGTGTTGCTGTTGTTGTTTACAACAGTTATCATACTTCAAGTGAAGAATATTTTCCCTATCAGCTTTAAATTTCATTTTAATATTTACATATTTATTAGCATTTGAAATCCAGTCTTCTAGAGAATTGACTTCAGTTAATTTGATTGATTCTAATAATTTTTTTCTAATTTATCATTTTAACTTTTTGGTATTTTTATCCTTTATCTTTTTAACTGGCTAAATAGTCAAATTTTTCTCTCATTATTAATTCTCAGCCCCCGTTTTCCAGGAGCAATCAATATGGATCTTCACCTATTGATGTGGTTTGTGCATTTCCATGCCAGCTCTGCATAGGGGATGGACAATCTGAAGAATCACTCTCACAAAACCAGAGCCAGTGAGCTCTGCAAGATGCAAGAATGCACCTTAATTATTATTTCAAGTGCTTTTGTCTTGTGAGATATAATAGATCCACAGAAAAAGTCCATAAAATACACATGTAACAGCCTAATGACTTATAAGTGAGCATCTAGATACTTGCCACCAAGTCAAGGACCAATATGGCAGGACCTGAGTACATAGCAGGTCCCTCCCCAGTCACTGCACCACTCCCAGAAAGGCTCTGCCAACTTTACTTGAAACCACCTCCTTTTTTTTTTTTTAATTGACTGATTGATTCTTTTTTTTTTTTAATTTATTTATTTGTCAGAGAGAGAGGGAGAGAGAGCGAGCGAGCACAGGCAGACAGAGTGGCAGGCAGAGGCAGAGGGAGAAGCAGGCTCCCTGCCGAGCAAGGAGCCCGATGTGGGACTCGATCCCAGGACGCTGGGATCATGACCTGAGCCTAAGGCAGCTGCTTAACCAACTGAGCCACCCAGGTGTCCCATTAAAACCACCTCCTTGTGTTCACTTAGACTTCTATCACCTGGCATGCACCCCTAAGTATTTTAGCTTGGCTTTGTGTGGTTTTTGAACTTCTTATAAGTGGAATTATAGAACATGATTGTTGTATGTCTGCTTTCCTTCATCCAACTTGATATCTGTAAAATTTATGCCTGTCGATTTATGTATAGCTCGTTCACTTTCATTGCTGGATACTAAGCCATTATAAGAATATGCCACAATGTATTTATCCATCTTACTGATCATTTGATTTGATGGTTTATAGTTTAAATGACTAAAGCTGTTGTGAACTTCTTTATGTGTGTGTACTGATGTGCTTTGGCGTGCATTTTGTCAGATCATGAGGAATATATCCGTTCAGATTTTCGCACGCTTTTTTACTGAGACACAATTGACGGGTGATTAGCAATCACTAATTTCCAAGCGTACAACTGCACACAGTGGTGATACAGGGCTGTTCCGCTCCGCACAAAGCCCCTCCTGTCAGTCTGCCTCTCCTCACTCCAGCTCCCACGCCCCTGCTCATCTGCCTTCTGGGCTAGAGTTTAAGTATAAGATTTCATATACCTAGAATCATAAAATATATATTCTTTTATGACTGTTTCTTGCATTTAGCATAATGCCTTGTTTTTATCCATTCATACATATTGCTAGCCCAATCCCACCAAAATTTGTTTATCCATCCACAAATTGGAGGATATTTGTTTATCCATCCACAAATTGGAGGATATTACAGCTTTTTCCACTTGAAGTTATTATGAATAAAGCTGCTATTAAGATCCATACAAGTCCTTTAAAAAAAATCCATGTCTTTTGTAAACATATGGGTTGTTGTTTTTTTAAGACTTTATTTATTTGACAGACAGAGATCACAAGCAGGCAGAGAGACAGGCAGAGAGAGAGGGGGAAGCAAGCGCCCTGCTGAGCAGAGAGCCTGATGCGGGGCTCGATCCCAGGACCCTGGAATCATGACCTGAGCTGAAAGCAGAGGCTTTAACCCACTGAGCCACCCAGGTGCCCCTAAACATATGTTTTAATGTCTCTTGGGTATATACCTAGGAGTGGGATTGCTAAGTTCTACAGTAAATTTGTATTTAACTTTATAAGAAGCTGACAAACTCATTTCCAGAGGGACTGTGCTACTTCGTGCTCCCCACGGCCTTGTATGACAGTTCCACACCCTCACCAGACCTTGGGGCTCTCTGCAATCTTCCTTCCAATGTTGACCATGCTGGTGGGTCTACAGTGGTATCTCACTGCAGTTTTAATTTGCATTATTCTGGTGACTAATGATGTTGAGCCTCCGACAATTCTTCTTTGGCAAAGTATGTGCTCCTAAGAGCTCATAAGAAGTTAATAAGTTATGGTCTTTTGTTTATCTTCTTTTGTAAAATTTCTTTCTAAATCTTTTTCCAATTTTTAACAATTGGGCTGTTTTCATGTAATTGAGATGTACAAGCTCTTTATACATTCCAGACACAAATTCTTCACCAGGCACTTGTACAAATATTCTCCCCGTCTTGGACTTGCCTTTCAATCTGCTCATCAGTACCTTGTAAAAAGCAAAAATTTTCCATTTTGTTGGAGTCTGATTTATTACTTTTTTTTAAAAGATTTTATTTATTTATTTGACAGACAGAGATCACAAGTAGGCAGAGAGGCAGGCAGAGAGAGAGGAGGAGGAAGCAGGCTCTCTGCTGAGCAGAGAGCCCGATGCGGGACTCGATCCCAGGACCCTGAGACCATGACCTGAGCCGAAGGCAGAGGCTTTAACCCACTGAGCCACCCAGGTGCCCTACTTTTTTCTTTATGAGTTTTGTGTCCTGTCTAGGGAATATTTGCTTAAACCAAGGTTACAAATATTTTCTTTTATGTCTTTCAAGAGTTTTACAGTTTTAGCCCTTACATGTAAGTGTCTGATCCACTTTGAGTTAATTTTTGTATATAGTGTGACATAACAGCCAAGGCTGTTATTGTTGAAGGTGATGTCCAACTGTTCCAGTATCATTCACTGAAGACATTCACATTTCCCATTAAACTACCTTGGCACTTTTATTGAAAATCAACTGTTTGTAAAAATGAGGGTCTATTTCTATATTCCCAATGCTGTCCCATTGAGCTATATGTCTGTCCTATGCCAATACTATACTGTATTTACTACTGTAGCCCTCTAGTAAATTTTGAAATCTGGCAGAATAAGCCCTCTAAATTTGTTCTTTTTCAAAATCATTTTGACCACTCTAGATCCTTTGATCTTCCACATAAATTTTAGAATCACTTTGTCAGTTTCTACCCAAAAATGTCTATCAGACTTTTGATTGGGATCTTATTGAACCTATAGATTACTTTGGGTAGAAATGATTTGTTAGCAATATTAAATTTTCTAACCCATGAATGTGATTTATCTCTACATTTATGTCTTTATTAATTTCTCTGAATATTTTATAATTTTTCAGTATACAGGCCTTGTACACATTTTGCTAAACTTACCTGTAAGTATTTCATATATTTAATGCTTTTAGAAGTGCTACTTTAAAGAATATTTTATTGTCCAATTGTTTGTTAGTAGTATATGGAGATACAATCGGTTACTTAAAATTGCCTTTTTATCCTACCACCTTGCTAAGTCCACTTATTAGTCCTAACAGCTAGTTTTTTTCTTTTCTTTTTCCTTTTTTTTTTTTTTTGAGAGAGAGAATGAGAGACAAAGCATGACAGGGGGATGGGCAGAGGGAGAGAGAGAATCTCAAGTAGGCTCCACACTTAGTGCAAAGCCCAACAAGGGGCTCAACGTAGGGCTCGATCCCATGACCCTGAGGTCATGACCTCAGCCAAAATCAAGAGTTGGTCAATTAACCAACTGAACCACCCAGGCACCCTTCTAACATCCATTTTTGTAGGTTCCTTAAGATTTTCCATATAGACAACATAAGTAAGTAGAAACGGCCCAATGCTTTCCTTCTCCCTTGCATGCCTTTTATCTCTTTTTCCTGCTAGGGTGCACCTGCTTGGCCCTCACACAGAGCAGAGGTGGTAAGAGTAATATCTTTGCCTTGCCCCTGATCTCATGGGAAATCATTTGGTCCTTCAACCTTCAGTCTGATGTAAGCCGTAGGCTTTTGTAGATAACTTTTCCCCAGTTAAAATCTAGTTCTGTGTTCTGAGAGTTTTTATCATGAATAGATGATGAATTTTTTCAAATGTCTTTTTTGTTGTTGTCATAATCTATTATCCTTTTTATACATAGGCTATCCTTTTTATATATCCTTTTTACATATCATTTTATTGAAGATTTTTAGGCCTGTGTTAATTAGGAGTATTATTTACAGTTTTCATTCCTGTGATGTTTTTGTCTTGTTTTAGTGTCAGAGTGATGCTAACTTCATAAATGAGTTGGGAAATGCTCTCTCATTTCCTCTTTTTTGTAAAGGTTTGTATAAAATTGGTATTATTTCCTGCTCATTATTTCTTGCTTAGGAAATCACTTCCTTAAGTGTTTGGTAAAATTCACTTGTGAAACCATTGTGAAAGTTTTCTTTCTGGGATGATTTTACCTATAAATTCAAATACATTCAAAAAATGTGAAAACAGTTTTGGAGATATTTGGGTTAAAAAAATTTTAATGAATGCTAATAGTTTGTGTCTTTCAGGAATTTGTCCATTACATTTATGTTTTTAGATTTGTTGGCATAAAGTTGTCCACATTATAAGTCGTTAACTTATAAGTTGGTTTTTCTTTTTCAGTCTGTTAATGTGGCACAGGACATTCCTTGAGTTTCAATATTAAACCAACCTTGCATTCCTGATATAAATCCCACTTAGTCATTGTCAAGCATGTAGCATCTTCTGCCTGTTATCAGGGGGAGAAACAAAGATTTCTGCCCTCTACATCTTGGTGTTAGAGCCACCAAACACACACACACACACACACACACACACCACAGTCAAGCACTGAAGGGAGCAAGCTCCTCACACTAGAAGTCACAGACCAAGATGAGCGTTGGTGGTGAGTGTTGGTCTCCCATGGCCAGTGGGTCCTTCCCAGTGGCTGATGCATGGCCATTAGCCTGCACGCACCCCTCTCGTGCTGCAGCAGAAAACTCCAGCCTTCATCGGGGCGCCTGGGTGGCTCAGTGGGTTAGAGCCTCTGCCTTGGGCTCGGGTCGTGATCCCAGGATTCTGGGATCGGGCCCCGCGTCGGGCTCTCTGCTCCGCGGAGAGCCTGCTTCCTCCTCTCTCTCTCTGCTTGCCTCTCTTAAAAAAAAAAAAAAAAAAAAAAAAGAAAACTCCAGCCTTCACTGCATGGACAGGTGTAGCAGTGGGCTTGGTCAGATGCCAAATGGTGTACACACTTCAGCAGAATAAAGGAGCACACACTGAATCTGAAAAGGAAAGATATTCCCACACAAGGTGATAAGCCCAACAGACTGTGAGTTTTTGGTTGTTTGTTTGTTTGTTTACCTCTGGTTTAATGACTTAAAATAACAATGCATGAATCAAATCAGTTAATTTGAACTTGAATTTTATTTTTAAAAGTTCAATAAAGCTTAAAGAATAAAATGTTGAAAAAATTGTAATTCCTTAGCATCTATAGGATCTGTAGTGAAATTCTTTATTTCATTGCTGATATTAGTAATTTGTGTGATTTTCTTGATCAACTTGACTAGAGGTTTATCAATATTTCTGGTCATTTCAAAAAAACTAGTGTTCAGTTTCATTATTTTATTTTTGTTTGCTTTATATTTCATTGATTTCTCCTCTTTCATTAGTACCTTTTTTCCTGCTTACTTTGTCTTTATTTTTTTTATTGTGTTATGTTTGTCACCATACATTACTTTGTCTTTAGTTTATTCTTTTTCTAGTTCTGATTTGAGAATTTTCTTCTTTTCTTATATAATCATTTAATGCTATAAATTTTCCTTTAAACATTGCTTAGTAGCTTAAAATAACAAGTGAATTAAGCTTGAATTCATAAAAGAAATTTTCACTTTTTCTTTATACTCCCCCACAACTTTTTTAAGGTGCTACCTGATGGAAAATACTAAATGGGAGTCCTCAAACTTAAAGACAAGAGCTGGATGGTGGATGGATAGATGGTTTTGAGGGATGCGGGATGGAGGAGAGATGGGGGATGGATAAATAGGTTGGATGGATGGATAAAGTAAGATACAAGAGATGCCTTGAATGGACCAATGATGATAATGGCTCATGAACCAGGGAACAGGATTAACTCAATTCTGTATCTGCTAAAAAAAAAAAAAAGTTAGCTTCTTGCATTATGCTGAGGTAGTAAACAGCCTCAGAGGAGTGTGGCTTACAACAAACAAAGTACCCTCATTCACATCACATGGTTTTTGGACAGCAGTGGTATGTCCTCTTCATTACGGAACCTCAAATAAGGAAACAGCCCCTTTGGGGATGAGGTGTTTTTATGGAAAAGGGATAAAAGGCAATGGTGGACCTATCCTATGGCTGTTTAGAAGTAACATTTTCACTTTCTCCCGTATTACCAAAGCCACAGGTCAGTTGCTTAAGGTCAGTTGCAGGGATGGAGGGGATGGATATCAATTCTGTTACTAAAATGTTGGCCACAGCTTTACAACTCCAGCTGGGCAGTAGTCTTTTATCCCAACTCCAGGCCCTAAAACCACCTTCCTTGCAGCTAGTTTCTTCTGGGCAGACTGATCCTTTGAACCAGACTATTCTATCACAGGGCTTTTAAGTCTTCCTCTTTGTCCTTGGCTCTATGATCATTACTTGAGCTTTTCTGTCTCAATCCACTATAATCACACACCTCTCCTGAACTGAGGACCCTCTCCCTTATTACTCATTTTCTAATGCATTCCGTCTGTCTCTTCACTCTCACTTCCTGTGGTGAGTCCCACACCGAGATTCCAGGCTTCGGCCATACCAATCTTCTTGGCTGGCTGAGAAATGGGATGAAGAGGGAAACCAAATCTACAGTACACCCCAGTCCCCATTGCTGTCAGCAGTCCTTTACTCAAAGCCTGCCCCAGCAGGTGCCACTGGGTGTTTGTAGGGTCCAATTTTTGTTCAAACATCCATCCTCTTCCAAATAGCCCAGGTGGCTCAGGGACAATGATCCTCCTGTTAGTTTATGACCTTCTTGGGAGCTTCCCAGGTGAAATCTGAAACAGGTCTCCAGACAGAAAGGGCAAGGAGAGACAGAAGAAAGAGTCAGTCTGAGTTGGGTTGGCAAATGGCAGGTTTAAGAAGCAGGGAAATTTACCCATTAGTCTTGTCTGGGGCAGCCACAATACAAGATCTTCACATCTGCCTTCCAGAATCTTGAACGTTTACATAGTGGTCTTAATGGTGTTCAGTCACATATACAATCCAGATAATCTCAACACATTACTCTCTCAAGTCTGCACTTTGGAACAGCTTCTGGGAGTGGGGAGATCAAGCAGAACGAACATTCCAAGAACAGATGAGAGAATGAAGAGCCTCAAATTAGCCAGGTCCAACTCACAGGTCAACAAGCTGTCAAGTCCTCTTAGTGTCCTCCTCCAATACCTCCACCAGCTCTAGGAGTGGGCTATGATTAACCCGGTAACCAAAAGTAAGCCAGGAGGTAGCAAACATTTTTTGTCAAGGGCCAGATGGTAAATATTTTAGGCTTAAAGGCCATTTGGTCTCTGTTGTATGCACTCGGCTGTAAGCAACCCATGTGTGAAGCCCACTGTGGGCCACCTCTCCCTAGAGATCATGCCCCTCAGGGGTCCCTCTCGCCTTCACTGTGGGCTTTCCTAGACTCTGTCATTTCTTGGGGGCCAGTCAGATAAGCCAGTCAGCCCTGCCTTCCACTGTCACCAGCTGAGGACCCCTTGGTTACTGCTGAGGGGTGTAGAGCTGGCAGGAGGAGAGAAGCCAGCCCTTGAGCTATAGGGTCCACACTGCATATCTTCAGGGACCCCTGGTCACCCAACCTCCTGAACTTGGGTTGTGTGAGATGACACATTTCCTTCATGTTTCAAGCAGTTCAAGCTGGTCTCTGCTACTGTTCTGGCTTCTCTGAGCAGGACCTCACAGCAGCATCAAGCATCCAGGTGGCTGGGCTCCAGCTTGCCACGTCGGCTCACCCCAGGACCACTCCCAGAGCACTTCCAGCTTCATCTCTGAGGCTGTCCCATGTAACATCCACATCCTGTATGTGTGGTGCTGGCAACGGTCTCTGGGTGGGAAAACCTCGTTTCAGTGCTTGGAGGCAGCATGGAGCTGGGAGGCTTCCATGAGGAAGCTGAGCAGAAGATCATGGACCAGAAGCAGAAGTGTGATAATGCACGTCTAAGGTCCAGGCTGCCTCAGCCCCGGGTGCTGTCCTCAGGGGCAAGCATTGGCTTGGGCGTGTCTGGTGCAGCTGCCCACTGGGAAGACTGTGGTCTCAGAGGACCAGGTTCCACTTGGCAGGGCCTGGTTATCCCACCTGGCTTTGTAGGGTATAGCAGCTGATCTTGAATTAACTGCAGTGGTAAATTTGATGTGTCACCTGGGCTAGGTGACTGGAGACCTAGATATTTGGCTAAACGTGATTTCTGGGTAGGTCTGTGAGTATTCCCAGATGAGGTCAGCACTTGAATCGGTGGGCTCTGAAAATCAGCCTCATCTAACACTTTTTGGGTGTGCATAGATCCAGCAGTGAATGAAGGGAGGCTTCCTCCTGCTGGACTGCTGAGCGGGGGCAGGAGCGCACAGCATTGCTTCCCTGGGTCTCCAACATGTGGACAGCAGACTGTGGGACTTCTTAGCCTCCATAGCTGCCCAAGCCAATCCTGGAAATAAATCTCCTTTCTCCATCTCTATATCCTATTGGTTCTGTTTCTCTGGGGGTCCCTGACTAGTACAATAACTGAATTTTCATGCACAGATAAACATCTTACAGTCTTTCCTCTGCAGTTATAGAAAAGCTGCTCAAATGCTTGGAACTACAAACTGCAGGGCAGGACAGGTTCCAGCCCTGTCCCTGCAAGTTCTTGGGCTCTTCCCTCTTCTGGTCTTGGCTCCACCTCAGACTTGCTTTCCCCTAAGACAGCTCCAACTGGAGTCAGTGCAGGAGAAGGAGAGAACCATGATTGCTTGATGGGGGCCAGGACCTTTCCCCTCGGCATCTGTAGCAGATGTCAGGAAAAACCTTCAGTGTGGCTCAGCTCTTGTCCCCAACAAGTCTGGCCAGAAGGCTGAGGCTGGCTTAGACCAGGTAAACCATGGCCCACAGGCCAAATCTGGCCCACCACCTTGTGAGTCACCTAGGGCTGTCCTAACCAAATACACAAAGTGGGGGGCTTACAACAACAGAAATGTACTGTCTCTCAGTTCTGATCCAAGAACAGAAGTCCAGGATCAAGAGCAGGTTTCCTGTGGGGGCTGTGAGGGGCATCCACTCCAGACCTTTCTTCATCCTTTGGTGGTGCTGGCAACCCATGATGTCCCTTGGCTTTTAGACCAGTCCTCCAATCTCTGCCTCCGTCCTTGGATGGCATTCTCCTCTGTGGCTCTTCTTATAAAGACACCAGTGGTTGGGTTTAGGACCCATGCTGATCCTGTGTGTCTTCATTTTAAATTGGTTACATCTGCAAAGACCTGATCTCCAGATAAGACCACATTCACAAATTCCAAGTTAAAAAACAAAAGGCACAAGTTAATTCAGCACAGCCTTCTTTATTATAGTTTTGAAAAGAAAAGACAAGGCAAACCCCAGTGGTGCTGAGAGGATGCTTGCCCCGACTTCCCTACTCCCTGTGCCCCAACCCCATGGAGGCAGAATGCTACCTGGCCAGCAGTCACAGCTACTGGTCCTCTTTTTGGTTAGGTGAAATGAAACTGTTCAAGGTCTGTAAGCTTAAGAGCTCCATCTCTTCTGCTCTCTTCCCCTGGGTGGGTGTCTGGTAATATCCTGGGCAAATGTGGGCAGCCCTGGTTCTGGCCACCTGGCCTGCACACAAGGCCACTCTTCCCATGGGGTGTCACCCACTCTCCCACCTGTTCCAGAACTGGCAGAGAACAGGGCATCATTTATTTTCCCTCAAAACTCAAACAGAGGTAGCCTAAATATCCATGAAGAGGACATTGAGTAAGCTATGGAAACTTCACAGAGTAGAATTCTGTTGAGCCACTAAAAATATTGATGGGCCAGTTACAAAACATCCTGTGTCCTGTGGTTTCATCATAGAATGGTTCACACCACCATGCGTGCCAAGAGGAGGGAGTCCGCAGAGATCTGACACCATCAATGTGCACAAAGCTCTTGGGATGGAAACACCATTAGAGAGTGAGGTCTGCACTCCTCCCATGGACACTTTCCCTCTTCCAGGCAGGTGAAGGTGTGATCTTTCTCTGCATCTCTAGCTCTCCAACAATACATGTTTTCCCATGTGGCTTCCAGGGAATTTCAAAGGGAAATCAGCATCTTGTTTGGTGGTGACATGCTGGCCCAGGAACTGTCCCAGGTCCTTGCCTCTGGTCCACCTTAGCCACTTCTGACCAGCCCACCTGTCCCAGATGATACTGACCAGTCTCTTGCCCAGAGAGAGCACCTTTCCCCTCATAGAGGGCTTCTCCTGCCCCCTCTAGCTGTAGATGAAATACCCTCCATGAGGTAGGGCATCTGGGTTTCTGAACTGCTGCCCAAGGAGGTGGGAGTACCCTGCAATGTGGATAGCTCATTTCACATGGGCAAACTGGCCAGGGGAAAGTCCCCCTCCATCCTCCTTCTGTGGCTGTTCTGAGGTATGGTTTCTCTATGCAAGCCTGAGGGGCAACCAGAGGTCCTTGAGAGCCCCGAGGCTCAGGGTGCTAACTTGGCTTGGCTCCAACCCTCCTCGACTCCCTTTCTGCCCACCCCCACTGCTGTCTGGGATTGAATCTCCCTTATGAAGTATTCACACTTAAGCCATGCCCCACACTCTATTTTCTAGATAATCCAGGAGTGTAAGTTATATGTGCTACATGAAAAAATGCCCCAAAACTCATGGCTTAAACAATTTCATTTGCTCATGGTTCTGTGAGTTAGTAATTTGGGTTGGGCTCAGCTGGGCAGTTTTATGCCAGTCTTGCCCGAGTCACAGTGAAGCCGTGGTCAATTGACAGCTGTCCTAAGATGAACTCCCTTGTACGTCAGGAAGCTGGGGCTAACCCTTGGCTTGTTGGACTAGGAGAGACCTCAGCCACTGCCACAGAACCTGCCCTTCCCCTCCCCGACCTGCTGCCCCTGGGAGTGGGCTTACCAGGAACAACCAGTCAGGAACCCCCTAAATTACCCTTGGAAGACCCCAGATCCTGCTGGAATGGGGCTAGGGAGGCCCAGAACATCAGAAGGATGTGTGTTCTGCCTCCTGTCCCCACATCTGCTCTTTCTGCTCCAGATGCAGTCCCTAGGACCACCAGGTGTTGGCCCTCCCACCACAGCCTTAGCAGAGGCACATGGTGCTGAGGTTTGCAGTCCCCCACCCCAGGACAGGGACTCAGGCACATCAAACCTGAGTTTGCCCTACCAGAAGATAACTACAAAATGAGTGAGAAAGTGCTGATTCCTCCTGGACACCATTCCCCAAACACCGAGCACAGGCCTTGCTTTCTCTTCTTGGTCCAACATTACTCTTTACCCAAGAATTGCTGTACCTGCCCCACCCCCACCGACCCACCCAGGTCAGCACAGAGCCCAGACAGGTGGCTACTTCAGCCCCTCATCCCACTACCCCCAGCTCTGCAGCCCTCCTTCCATACCCCCTCCACTTGGACCTCTGTCCTCTCCCACGACCCCCAACCTCCCCCTCCACTCTCCCTGGTCATTCAGGGGTGGGTTCCTCAGTGGCCTGTTGTCCGTAGGACCTCATGTTGTGCTGGTGCCCATGCCACACACTTTATATCACCACTTCTCATCACCACCACCCCCAAAAAAACCCACAGCAAGATCTTGTTGGCCAGAAACCAAGTGGGGTACAGAGAAGCTGAAAGAATTCCCTGAGGTCAGGCAGCTGGTGGGAGCAGAGAACAGAGCCAGGGTCGTGGGTGCACACCCACCCTCAGCCCACACGATGCCCCAGGCCCCATCCTGGTGTCAGAGTCTGAGGCATCTCCCCACTCACCAACACCCCCCTTTCCCAATAGCAACATGGTCAGTTAGCTCCTCTCCTGTCATCCCTCTGGCAAAACTCATCCTATGGAAGCAGAGAGGCTTGATGGATATTCCCTTTCTCTGCGCTGGAAATGGAATGAGATTTCTGAGCGTGAGCTCTGGTTTTTCTCACCCCTGCCATCCCCTGCCATCCCTCTTGCCTAGTTAATTTTAATTTCAGGCATAATACTCCTTGTGCAATTGCATCCGCTCCACAGTTTGGGATAAGAAACTGGAGTTCTCTTCATGTAATAGCTATTTAAGACATACTTCTTTTTATAAATGGCTCCCAGGGTGTACTTGCTAATTTTGAAATCCCACATTATGATGAAGTAAAATTAATAGGAACTCAGCAAAGGAGAAAACCCATTTCTCTTCAGACATCTCCCACATTCATTTGTGGAGAGGTTACCTGTTGTATCTGATGGGCCTTTGGCAAGGGTGTACATCAGCAATGTATCCACAGGCCCACCTCCCAGGTGTCCCGCTCAGGTGTTCCTCATGGGTGTCTCTCACACACATCCATCACGAGAGCATCTCACAGGTGCACTCAGAGGTGTCCCTCAGGCACACATCATAGGCATACCTCACAAGTATGCCTCATGAGTGTAGCTCGAAAGTGTATTTCACAGGCTTATATCATAGGTGTATCCCTAACTGCATCCAGGGTCCATCCCTCAGGGCTGCTCAGGGCTGCTCAGGGCCCTGTGCACCATCAGTGGGTGTGCCAGGAAACGAGATGAGGGAGGGCAGGAGCCAATCCAGCCAGTGTGTGGTTCAGCAGTTCTCCTGGGGTCCCCCAGGGGTGGTAGCTGGGATATTTACATATGACCCCATGACCCACATTGACCCACAGGTCAAGGACTCCTCCAGGGACGTACTCCTGATGCCTCTGGGCTCCCACACCTGCCGACACTGCAGGCTCAGGGGCAAGGAAACCTACAGGTAAAGTGACCCAGGTACCACAGAGTGGGTCTGGTGGGCACACTGTGTAATGGCGAGGGGTGGGGGAATGCCCATGCTCGGAGCTCCCGTGAGCCCCACCCATCACCCCAGGTGTCGGGCTGTGGTACGATAATGCCGCGAGTTCCTCAGCCAGCTCGCTCTTCCACTCCCGACCCACTCTGCAAGGAGCCCCCACCACCAATCCTGAGTACATTGTGCCTCTGACCCCACAGCCATGTCGCTCCCACGGCTGCAACCTAGCCCTTCGGCTGCCAGACATGGGTGCATCCCTCACCGGCGGGCCTCCCCTGCCCCAGTAGGGCTGCCACCCGGTGCTTCATAGACAGGTGAACTTCACGTCTCGGCCCCATGCCCTCAGCCCTGCATGGAAGGAGCCAGCTGGCAGGAGTGGGGGAGCAGAGGCAGGGAGGGTGGTTGCTGCCGAGAGTGTGCCTCTGGGTGGAGTGAGCCGAGGACTTAGGAAGTGTCCCCCCAAAGACCCTGCTGCCCTGGGCCCCTCCAGCCAGACAGCCACCTCATTGGCATGTTCCTCACATCAGGCATCACTTGGACTGCAGCTCTGAGCGTCTGGAGACAATGCACTGGAAGGCTCTGGGAGCCGTCTGGACACTGAATTCAGAGCAAGGGGACCCCCAACCCTGGCCCCCAATCTAAGCACCGCAGCACCCCACCCACAGCACCTGCCTCCCTCTTCTCCCCCAGTCCCCAGGCAGAACTCACTATTTTTAGGAAAAGTAGGATGCTCAGAGCAGGTCCCTGAAAGGAGTCTGCTGCGTGACTCAGCAGAGACGGGAATGTCACAGCACAAGGGCCTGTGCCCGCCACTCGGCCAGCTGGGCCCATTGTGCCCAACACAGCTGCAAGGCACCAGCCCAGAGCCCACGTGGAAAGACCCCCGGAACCAAGGCTGGTGCTGAGAAAACGTGTCTGGCCACAAGAAGGCCCCTGGCCCTACCATCACACAGGTGCCCACACTCACACGTGTACAGGCATATGCACACTCATGTGTTCACATACACACACCTTTACCAGCTGAGCACAGTAAAATTCAGAATCACACACAAACCCTACATCCTGGTTTAAAAGCAACATGAGGAAACCTTCAACATTTCTCTCAGTCCAGGCCCCTGGTTTGTGATTCCTGATCCTTGGCTTGGAGGGGCCCAAAGTCCTCCCAGCTACACAGTTCTGCTGCTGCTTCTGGGGGAAGGCCATGGCTGCTGCTGCCAAAGGCGAGCCCAGAATGCCAGGTGCCCACCCAGGCTCTGCTGAGTGATGTGCACAGCTGGCTCACACCAGACATAGCTCCTACCCCCAGCCTTCCAGCAGTCCGTGGATGTGCACATGCATACACATGCACTTGTACACTCTACTCATGTGCACACACATGCACACGCATGCACTCATACACTCCACCTACATGCACACACACATGCATGCCCACATATGCACTCATACACTCAGCCCATGTGCACATGCATGCACTGTACACTCTGCCCATGTGCACGTGCACACACATCCACATGTATGCACCTGTATACCCTGCCCACATGCACACACGTGCACACACATGCATTCATACATTCCGCCCACATGCACATGCATGCACCTGCACACTCCATGCATGTTCAGGCGCACATGCATCCACACACATGCATTTGTACACTCAGCCCGCATGCACAAGCACACACATGCACTTGTACGCTCAGCCCATGTGCACACACAATTGCACACGTGTATATGCATGTGCAGCCTGTATACACATGATCATGCATGCACATACATGTGCACACAGTCTCTTGAGAGAAGTGAAGGACACTCCAGCAGCTGGAGAGTCAGACACACATGGAGCATGTCCTACAGCTTTAATCCAACCTTTTTGCCACACACAACCCTTTGTCACACCTTTTTCGCCCATAGAGAAGCTAGCATATGTATAACACCCAGGCAGGTGGATAAGGAGAGAGGCGCCGGTGGCTGTCTAGGCATGCCAGTCCCTGAGCACAGATGCTCAGGAACAATCCTGTCCATACAACATGGCAGTGCCCGCAGTGTGGTTGTGGACTCTGTGGGAGGAGAGGGTCTAGCACTGTGAATAGAGTGCCAAGTAAGTAGGGATTAGGCCAAGGAAAAAGATGCGTGGTGGGGATTCACTAAGAAAAACTCTAACTAAGGGTGCTAGCTCTTAACAGAGAAGCTTTTTTGTGCACTCAGGTGACCCACTGTCATGTGCAAACCCCTCCCCTGAGAGGCCACCCCCTCACCATCAAAGAGAAGGGAAAGTCTCTGCAAAACCCCATCTAGTGGTCCCACCTCCGCAATGGATGCTGGGCCACCTTCCTCTCCTCCCACTTCCCTCCATCAGAGGGGAGACATGGGAGCTGCGCTCACTGACCTCTGGCACCTTACAGGGCCCCCCCCCCTACCCAAGGCTGGGCTGCCTCTCCCCTAGGTGGGGCTAGTGCCCCATCTCCCCAGCACACCAGAGCCCAGGTCTAAGCCCAGGAAATGTGGGGCTGCCTGTTGGACCATCCAGAGTTCTCAGGCAATCCCCCAGGCAGAAAGTGTCACGGTGTTTGTAGGATTACCCTCTCCATGGGATTAGGTGTAAGGACCTGCCCCACTTGCTGCCCAAGACCCCTACAACAGGCAGAAGCCCCCGAGCTGTGACCCACCTGCTCCCATTCCAGGGGGTCTGATTTTCCCAGGGGCGGGTGGTGGAAAGTCCAGGATCTAAGCCAAGGGGGCAGGCTTGGGTGAGTCAGCTGGTGTCCTCCCAGGACTCGGTAATCGTCACTAAGAAAGGCTTTGCTGATGACAGTGTTTGCTGGGAGTCTGCATGCGCCTGGGGACCAGCTACGTCTCCCGGACAGGCAGTGGGACACCATGAGCCTCAGTGAGGAGCAGGTACAGCAGTTCCTCGACCAGAACCCCAGCTTCACAGAGGAGTACTTTGGGAAGAAGCTGAGCCCCGAGAATGTGGCTGGCGCCTGCGAGGATGGGCAGGCAGCAGACTGCACCAGCTTCCGAGAGCTGTGCCAGGTGGAGGAGAGCACAGCCTTGTTTGAGCTGGTGCAGGACATGCAGGAGAGCGTGAACATGGAGCGTGTGGTCTTCAAGATCCTGCGGCGTCTCTGCACAATCCTGCAGGCCGACCGCTGCAGCCTCTTCATGTACCGCCAGCGCAATGGAGTGGCTGAGCTGGCCACGCGCCTCTTCAGTGTGCAGCCAGACAGTGTCCTGGAGGACTGCCTAGTGCCCCCTGACTCTGAGATCGTCTTCCCACTGGACATTGGAGTCGTGGGCCATGTGGCTCAGACCAAGAAGATGGTGAACATCAAGGACGTGACCGAGGTGGGTTCTGGGCCACGACTGGTGGGGTCGGCAAGGAGTCCCTGCAGGTCCCATGGAATGGGTCAGCTGGCAGGACATGTCAGGACCTCTGCTTTCAGAAGGGAAGCCTGGGGCAGCGGGGAAGTGGGGTGGGCTGGGCCAGAGCTTGCCGAAAGGACGGGAGCCAACCTTGAGCTGGCTGGGAGGGTGATCAGGGCAGGCCCTGCTACCCCCTTGACCCACAGGTCCCAGGATGGAGGATTGGGGAGGAAGGGGTCAGAGCAGGGGCTGGGGCAAAGGCCCAGAAAGGAAGAGCCAATGGACTCCAAAACCCAAAGCGCACAACCCCATATGGGACCATGCTGCTTCCTGGTGCAGGCAAGTTTGGGGGTTTGGGAGAAGCAGCAGGGAGACCAGAGCTGGTCCAGGCTGGGTGGGAAGGATTGACAGCAGTGCATGGAGCTGAGATTCAGGAGGCCAGGGTCTTGATGGGTTGTGGGGAGGCGGGAAGGCTGTGGAGATAGTTCACTAGGAGTTCAGGAATCCTGGGGTGGACACCAGGGTGGGTGGGGCTGGGGGATGGAGGTGCCTGTTGGATGTGTGTGTGAGGGACAGAGGACCCCAGGTGAGCATGGGCATGATGGGCTCCAATAAGAAGGTGAGGGAAGCAGCTGCTGGGGGAGAACAGGAGCCACTGGCTTCTCCCCTCCTCTCCCTTCCCCGCCTCTGAAAGGGGGAGGCAGGAGCCCTGAGCTAGATCAGCCCCTTCCACTTTCTGTGAAGGAATCCAGAAGGGATTGCCCCCAGGATGGGCTTCTCCTAAAACAGACCATCCCCTAGTCCCTGGAAACAAATAGACACGTACACATCCCCCAGGCCCTCTGGGGCCTGGGAAGGAAGTGATTGCAATCCTCTTAAATTTATCTGCTCTAAACAACCCTGGGTCCAGCGACCTGAATATAGTAATCTCTGGGATTAGCTTCATCTTCACTCCATTTTAAGAAACAGGTCACCCCATGCATCTGAGTATCGGTAGCCCGAGCTCCCAGAAAGAGAAGGGATCCAAAAGGGGGGTGTGCACTGAGGGACTTCCATAGCCCCTTCTCTCCCTTTATCTTGTCCCCTCCCTTCTCAGAGTCTGAGCGGACCCCTCAGCCCCCAGGGGTCTATCCTCTGGCTAACCTCCAAGCCTGTGCTGTGTGAGGTCAGGTTCAGGTGGTGGGGCTGTTCTAGGTCCTGTGCCCTTCCCCTCCTTGAGGCCTTGACCTCTCAAGACCCTTCCACCTCTATCAGGACAGCCCACTCGGATCTCTCCCCAGTGGATGAGGGGCACAGTGTTGGCCTCAAGCCTCGGGGCTCTGCTGGGTCTTGTTGATCTCAGATGCAGTGGAACTGACAGCAGAGTCAAATCAATCAAAAAGCAAGTTTCCGCTTAGTGGGTCATGAAGACCTAAGCATTGCACTTGTCAGGCTCCTGGACTCATGCTATCCTCAGAGGGGAAACTGAGGCAGAGTGCCTTGCTCTGTCTGAGACTCCAGCACCTTCCTCGCTCGATGAGAAGAGAATGGGGGCTGCTTCTGGAGAGTAGTATGTGCCTGGGGGACATGGCCTCCTCTCAGGCAGCACGGAGGAGGACACCAGGGGCTACCTCATCACCCTACCACCACCTCGCAGCTCTTAAGACCCCTGAGGGCTCATGGCAAGGCAGCTAGGCAGAAGGCCCTGATAGGCCGGGGAGGGGGACACGGCTCAGCCATGGTCCCCAAGCGGCTGAGCAGGACCAGACCCAGGTCCTGACTCTGTGGTAGTGTCTGACCCCCCCCCAAAGAGCTGTGGGCCCAGAAACAGCCCATCACGAGGGTCCTGCATGTCTCCAAGGCGTCCAGACCCCAGTTGTATCAGGAAGCTCTTGTGGGGCCAAAGGAGGCTGGACTGTCATTAGGGACACAGCTCTGTGGGGCAGCTCAGGGACTCAGGCCAGCTCAGAAGAGATGGGGAAGGCAGCAGCACCAGGCTGACCCTGCAGAACACAGATGGGCCAACAAGCGTGTGGGCACTGCAGGAGACAATGATGAGGGTCTAGGCAGTGGGGCCAGGGCTGGGGGCACTTCAGAGCAGTCACAGGACCCCTAGACTTACTGAAGCTAGGGGGAAGGAGGTGCCAAGGTGACATCAGGGCCTTTTCCATGGGGTGGTGGGTGGGTTCCAAGCCCTGGAATGGGGGCACGAGAGTGCAGATGTTTTGAGAATGAGGCTTAAATGCAATGGGCCTGGGGCTGTTCCTACTCTGACACTGTGGTTCCAAGGCTTCTGAGAGTGGGAGTGTTGCCCACTGCCCCAAGGTGGTTGGGGCTCTGAGTGGGGCTCTGGGACTGCAGGGTCTGAATCAGGAGAGAAGCCAGGTGACAGCCTTGATACGGAGACAGCAGAGTAGAAAATGCAGGTGGGGGCCTGAACAGGCACAGGGGACAAGGCTGTGGAATGCAGGGGACCCCAGCCCTTGGGTGACTCTGTTCAGAGAGCACAGCTCCTGGCCAGAACCTGCTCTGGACCTTCCTGATGCTCCCTTCACCATGCATCTAGGGTGTGAGGGCTGCTGAGCTGCTCCAGACACACCAAGAAGCTCTAGCCATGGGCTATGGGGTGAAGGCCCAAGGGTGGCGGGAGCAAGAGGGGCTGTGCAGTAGGGCATGGGGCACCTGGGAGCAGGGGGCACCGTGCAGGACCCGAGATAGGAGCAGCTGCAGGGCAGGAAGGAAAGTCTGGGGCAGAGCTGAGGGCCTGCCAGGAGACCAGGCTGCGCAGCCAAGATACAGAACCCCAACGTGGCAGGGGCCAGGAAGATGACCAGAGAGCACAAACGTGGAACTTGGGCACAAGGAAACAGCCCTGAAACATGCCTGCACTCAGCCATTGAGTGAGGCGGCAAGACAGGGCCTCGCACAAGCTCTCACTTTGTGTCATGGAACCTGGTGCCGCTGCTGCCTCTGGGAATTCCATACGGATTTCCCTTTGATGCCAGGTGCCCTGTGGCTACAGGTGGTATAATCAGGCAGGAGAGGAATGGGGACAGGTGGGCCCCGGACACATACACCCCTTCACGAGAGCATGGACTGCTCTTGTCCCCAGCAGGCTTCCTCTGACCTCCCATTGGCCTGAACTGTGGCCCAGCTGCCCATGCAAGGGAGGCTGGACAGTGGACGCAACATCCTTGGGCTGCAAGGAGGCCAAGCCTCAGAGAAGACACGGGAGGTCACATGGAGTCAGTCATCCAGGACGGACAGTCCTTGAGTAAAACCAAAAGAGCTCCTTCAACAACAAATAATCATCACAGATGTAAGCAGAATTTACAGGGGTTTTCTCACTCAACCCAAGCTGACCAGTGAGGAGAGGGGCACAGGCCCATCCCGTCCTTGCTGGAGGTCCAGGCCTCCAACCCAGGCAGTCCAACTCTGCTGTCCCCCACAGCTCTGCAAAGGGTCACTTTGGCCTCATGTAAATAAATAGCAGCACCCAGGAAGTAGGAGGCTGGAGCTAGAGTCACATCCACCCTGAAGGGCAGAGTCCTAGTCACCTGAAGGGGCCTCGTCCTGGTAACACTGCATCCCCTGGGCCTGTTTCCTGTAGAGACGGAACTTAAGAGCCCCTCGACCAGTCCCCCGTCAAGAAGAGGCCCAGGAAGCAACTCTGAGACTAGCAGGACCTGCCCTGAGAACCACAAGTGGACAGATGCCTTATCACGTAGGCAACGGGCCTCACAGAGAAGACGCTCGTTGGAGCACAGCCCCAGGAGACCTGCAGAAGACCCTCCACCCTGACTCACACTAACCCTTTATTCAGCCAACACACTTTTGGCCTGTGAGGGCTGAACCTAGGGCAGGTGAAGGCAGGAGAGGGTAGCCTGAACTAAGAGGGGCTTATGGACAGGCAAATGGGTGATTCCAGAGGTACCCAAGAGGCTGGCTTGGCCAGAGGACAGCCGATGTGGGAGGACCCAGGCCTGCCACAGCCCAGGCCTTGTGAGGACTCAGCAGAGTCTGTGATCCAGGGCTGGGGTTAGTGGCTCTGATGGGGGGAGCCACTCTGGCCTCTAACCCATGACTTGGAGCCACAAGGACAGGACACCGGCCATGTGCTCTTACACTGCCTGGGCTCCTGATGCCTGGGGCAGGGCCACCTGGCGCTCAGCACTGGCCTGGGCGGTGGCCTGGAGCTTAGCCCTGCCCCCACCGGGGATGGGGAAGCCAGGGCTCCCCAGACTGATGACCTCTCTTTTCTCTCCTCTTGCTACCCAGTGTCCCCACTTCAGCCCCTTTGCGGATGAGCTGACTGACTACGTGACGAAGAACATTCTGGCCACGCCCATCATGAACGGCAAAGACGTTGTGGCTGTCATTATGGCCGTGAACAAGCTTGACGGCCCATGTTTCACAAGTGAAGACGAAGATGTGAGTGTCGGGGGCCTTCTGAGCGTGCAAGCCTCTGTGCGTGGGCCACCTCTGTCCCCGGGTCTGTCCTGTGCCTGGTGGGCACGTGTGTGTTATCCTGGTGTATGTGTGCACACCTCTCCTCAGCTTAGCTCGCTGAGCTCATCTCTGTGTCCCTTTCACACGTCTCTGTGTCTCCTCCTGTGTACGGGCCCATGTGCGCTGACGTCAGTGTCCTGTTCCAGGCAGCTGGGCGCCTCTCCAGCCTTGCACACCTGGGCACCTGCTAAAAACCAGGGTTTCTAACTGCTGTTGGTGTGATGTCTGTTTCAGGTTTTCTTGAAGTACCTGAATTTTGGCACCTTAAACCTGAAGATCTACCACCTGAGCTACCTGCACAACTGTGAGACGCGCCGCGGCCAGGTACCCGCCCTGCCCCAGCCCGCCCTCGGGGACATCCAAGTGTGTCCCCACCCCTGTGCCAGTCTCTCCACAGAGACAATGCTGTGCTTAGCCTGGAGGACTCAAGGCCCATAGCTGCAGGGCTTCCTGTGGCTTTTCATGGCTGTGGTGTGATGTTTTCTGTGTGTTTCGTTGGCGGATGGGTGAATTTGCTAGTTTCCAGGGTGGGGGGGGTGTTGAACACTCCCTACTTTCTGGCACAACCAGACACTCCAGACTCATTTGTATATTTCCCGTCTGGCCCTGGAATCAGCAGTCCCCCAGGGAGCCTGCTGCTCTAACTGGGGAGTGGTCTTAGAAGCAGAGATCTGGGCACTGGGTGTGTTCTTGGCTACTGGGGTGTAAATACAAGCTTGTGCATGGACGCATCTGCAAATAGTTCTACACGTAAGCACAAATCCACAGAAGTTAGACTTGCCTTCTTGCTGGTGTTTCCAAAATGACCTGTCACCACAGGGATCATTCTGGATTCCCCACTCGCTAGGACGCAGGTCTCCACTCTGACAGTGAGACCCCTAGCTCCCCTCCTCCACCACTCATCCGTGTTACTGTTCAGTCCCAGTGTGGGCACAGCAAGAACAGAACCGCTACCCCATCCCCCATTGGAGACAGTTTTATCAAGCAGAGGACAGTGTTTACGGGCAACCCCTTTTCTTGTTAGTTTTAAAGACTCTGCTCATTTCCAAAAATGCTTCAGTCAGCCCCTTTCCCCCACCTCCTTCAGTGAGGTGGTTCCAAGTGTACAGTTTGGTTCTCTAGTCAGAGTCTGCCTTCTTTCCTGGAATCCCCCAGCCTGCTAAAGGACGGTCTCCTTGCGGCACCGTAGGGTCTGTTATTCGTGCAGTAAACGCCTACAGACCTAACAAATGCATCACGACAGGTATACACTGTTACGGTACCCTGCAGAATAATTTCACCGCCCTAAAACTCCCCCGTGCCCCACCCGCTCGTCTCAGCCTCCCCACCGCCACGGAGCCGCCGGGAGCCACTGATCCTTCCGCTGCCTCCACCGGTTTGCCTATTCCGGAATGTCATAGAGTGAGAACCACGCAGTGCGTAGCTGTTTCAGATCGACTTCTTTCCCTTAGTAAGATGCATTTACAACTCCTCCATGTCTTTTTATGGCTTCATAGCTCATTTCTGCTTAGAGCAGAGTAATATTCCATTGTCCGGATGTATCACATTCACCTGTGAAAGGACATCTTGATTGCTTCCGGTTTGGGGCAATTATGAATAAAATTGCTATAAACGTTTGTGTGCAGGTTTGTATGTAAGTTCTCAGTTCAGTCAAGTATATACCAGATATATATATATCACGTCATCTGCAAGATGTGCAGCTGCTGGATGATACAGGTGTAACTGTATCTAACTTTCTGAGAAACTGCCGAAATGCAACTGTGTCATTTTGCATTCCATCAATAATGAATGAGAATTCCGATGGCTCTGCAACCTCAACCTCGTCAGTTTTTGGTAATGTCAGTTACTTGGGTTTTGGTCATTCTAATTGATGTATCTGATTTTTGTCTTAATTTACAATTCCCTAATGATGCATATTATTGCACATTTTTTCATATGCTTATCTCCCATCTGTATCTTATTCTTTGGTGAGGTGTCTGTTCAGATCTTTACCCATTTTTAAATTAGTTTTCTGTTTCCCTATTGTTTACAGTTTTTGTAAATTTTGGATACAAGCCCTTTATTGGATGTGTGTTTTGTAAATATTTTCTCCAAGATTATAACTTGTTTCCTCATTCTCTTAACAGTGCATTTGGGAAAACAAAAGTTTCAAAATTTTAATGAAGTCCACCTTACTAACTTTTCCTTCACAAAGTGTACTTGCATCTTCAAACTCATTACCATGACCATCAAAAGATGGACGAGTGGATAAAGTAGATGTGAGACAGATATAATAGAATATGATTCAGCCGTTAAAAAGGAATGAAATCTTGCCACTTGCGGCGACATGTGTGGAGCTAGAGAGTATAACCCTAAACAAAGTCAGTCAGAGAAAGACAAACACCATAGGATTTCACTCGTATGTGAAATTTAAGAAGCAAAACAAACAAGCAAAGGGGAAAAAACAAGAAACAGACTCTTAACAATAGAGAACGCACTGACTGTTGCGGGGGTGGGGGTGGTGAAACAGGTGATGGGGACTAAGGAGGGCGCTTGTGGTGACGAGCTTCCGGTGTCGTTCGGAAGTGCTGGGTCACTGTGTTGTGCACCTGAAACTAGCACAGCACTGGGTTTCACTAACTGGAATCAAAATAACAACTTCTTTTAAAAATCTCATCACCGAACTCAAGGTCACCCAAATTTTCTTCCATGTCATCTTCTAGGAGTTTTATAGTTAGGTCTATGAGTTAGTATTTATGAAAGCTGTAGGGTCTGGATTTAAATACACTTGTTTGCATATGGATATCAAATTTGCAAAACTATCCTTCCTCCACCAAACTGCCTTTATTCCTTCATCACACTGCAGTTGTGCGGGTCTATTTCTGGGTTCTCCATTCTGCTTTATTGATCTATGCATCTATTTTTTCGCTAATACCATAGTGTCTTGATCATTATAGCTTTGTAGTCTTGAAATCAGAAATATCAATTCTCCAACTTTTTTTCTGCAGTATTATGCTGGTTATTCCATGGGTCGGGGGAGGTGCCTTTCCGTATAAACTTTAAAATCAGTTTGCCATACGTATGAAATAGATTGCTGGTATTTTAACTGGGACTGCATTTGTTAATTTGTACCTAAGCATTTTATTTTTATGCTAATATAAGTGGTTTTGTGTTCTTAATTTCAAGTTCCAACTATGTTGGAACTGTTGCTGATATAAAGAAAAGTGACTGACTTTTGTATGTTACCCTTGTATCGTGTAACCTTAAAACAATTATTTATTAGTTCCAGGAAGGTTTTTTAAATTGATTCCTTGGTATTTTCACATAGACAATCATGTCATCTGCAAGCAAAGACAGTTTTATTCCTTCCTTCCCAATCTATCTACATAGTATTTCTTCTTGTGTTACTGTACTTGCTCAGAATTCCAGTACAATGTGGATAGAACTGGTGAGAGGGGACATTCGTGACATATTTCCAATATTAGGAGGGAAACATCTAGTTTCTCACCATTAAGTTTGATGCTTGCTGAAGGGTTTTGTAGAATTTTCATCTAGCTAAGGAAGCTTATTTCTATTTGGCAGAGTTTTTATCCTGAATGATTGTTGGATTTTTATAAGATACTTTTTCTCCATCATTTGATATGATTGTGTTATTTTTCTTCTTTAGCCTATTGACGTGGTGGATTATACTGATTTTCAGACGTTGAGCCAGCCATGTAGACCTGGAATAAGTCATACTTACTCATGGATTATACTTATTTTTAGGCTTTATTGGATTGGTTTTGGTAATATATTTTTTAAAGATTTTATTTATTTATTTGACAGAGATCACAAGTAGGCAGAGAGGCAGGCAGAGAGAGAGACAGGGGGAAGCAGGCTCCCCGCTGAGCAGAGAGCCCAATGTGGGGCTTGATCCCAAGATCTTATGACCCCAGCTTAAGGCAGAGGCTTAACTGACTGAGCCACCCAGGCGCCCTGATACAAAAATTCTTAATAAAATATTACCAAAACCAGGGGCACCTGGGTGGCTCAGTGGGTTAAAGCCTCTGCCTTCGGCTCGGGTCATGATCCCAGGACCCTTGGATCAAGCTCCACATCGGGCTCTCTGCTCAGCGGGGAGCCTGCTTCTCCCCTTCCCCTCTCTCTGCCTGCCTCTCTGCCTACTTGTGATCTCTCTGTCAAATAAATAAATAAAATCTTTTAAAAAAAAAAAGAATTTTTGCATCTATATTCATAGAGATTTTGGTCTATAGTTTTTCTTTCTTGTGATGTCTTTGTCTGGTTTTCGTATTAGGTAATGCTGGCCTCATAGAATGGGTTAAGAAGAGTTCCCTCTGCTTCTAGTTTTTGAAAGAGATTGTAGTGAATTTGGCATAATTTCTTCTACCTATGTTAAGTAGAATTCACCAATGAGTTCATCAAGGAAGGGTGCTTTCTTCTTGGAGGATTATTAATTATTATTCCAATATCTTTAATGCATACAGTTCTGTTCAGATGATTCTATTTCACCTTATATGGGTGATGGTAGTTTGTGTCTTTGAAGGCATTGAAAAATTCATTTTATCTAAGTTGTTACCTTTTGGGGCTTAGTGTTGTTCTCAGTGTTTATTTTTTTTCCTTCTGCTTGCTTTAGGCTTAAATTGATTTTCCTTTTCTAGTTTCCTGAAATTAGACTATTGATTTTGGATCTTGCTTTTCCTCTACTATGTTCACTCGATGTCAGCATGCCTCTAAGCACCACTTTCACAGCATCCCACAAACCTCAACAAGCTGTATTTTTGTTTTCATGTACTTCAAACTCTTTATAAATTTCCTTGGAGACTTGTCTTTGACCTATGTATTATTTAGAAGAGTTCTGTTTCACCTATTTTGGAATTTTCCAACTACTTTCTGTTTAATTTCTGATCTCTAGTTTAATTCTACTGTAGTATGATAATACAAAGATATGTTTTATGGCCCAGAATATGGTCTGTTTTGGTGAGTGCTCCATGTGACCTTGAAGAACATATATTCTGCTGTTGTTGGATGCAGAGGTCGTACTGATTTCCTGCCTGCCGGATCCACCAGTTACTGAAAGAAGAGCATGGAAGTCAGCCGACTAGTGGGTTTATCTCTTCCTCAAGTTCTATCAGTGTTTGCTTCATGTAATTTGATGCTCTATAGTTAGGGCCATACACACTAAAGATGTTATCTCCTTAGAGAAATGACCCCCTGTATTGTTATGTAATGTCCCTTTTTACCCCGATAATGTTCCTTCTTCTGAAGTCTGCTTTGTCTACAACTGATAACAGCCATCTCAGGTTTCTTTTGATTGGTGTTAGCATAGTATATATTTCTCCTTCTCTTTACTGTTTTCCTAATTATTTTTATTGTGGTAAAATACACCTAACATAAAATTTACTATCTTAACCACTTTTAACTCTACAGTTCAGTGGTATTAGGTGCATTCATATTGTGTAACCATCACACCATCCATCTCTAGAACTCTTTACATATTCCCAAGCTGAAACTCTAGCTTCATTAAATACTAACTCCCCGGTCCCCTTGTCCACAGCTCCTGGCACCCATCATTTTACTTTCTGCCTATGTGATTCTGATTACTCGAAGTATCTCATATAAAGGGAATCAGACAGTACTCGTCTTTTTGTGACTGGCTTGTTTCATTTAACATAAAGTCCTTGAGGTTCATCCATTTTGTAGCAGGTGTCCAAATTTCTTTCTTTTAAGACTGAATAATATTCTGTTATCTGGATAGACCACATTTTGCTCTCCTTTTATCCATCAATGTACACTTGGGTTGCTTCCACATTTTAACTATTGTGAATAACACTGTTATGAATATGAGTGCACAAACATCTCTTTGAGACCCCGCTTTCAGTTCTTTTGAGTACATACCCAAATGTGGAATTGCTGGGTCATAGGGTAGTTCTATTTTTAATTTTTTCAGGAACTTTCATACTGTTTTCCACAGTGACTGCACCATTTGCTGTTTTCGCAAACAGTGCCCAGCGTTCCAATTTCTCCACATTGTCTCCAACACTTGTTATTTCCTGGGTGTTTTTATAGTAGCCATACTAATGGGTATGAGATGGTGCTTTATTGTAGTTCTGGTTTGCATTGCCCCAGTGATTAGTAATATTGATCATCCTTTCATGTGAGTATTGCCCATCTGTGTATCTTCTTTGGAATGTCTATTATAGTCCTTTGCCCATTTTTTAATCTGGTTATTTGGTTTTTTGTTGTTGATTCTTTACATAGTCTGCATATTCACCCCTTATGAGATATATGATTTAAAAATATTTTCTCCCATTCTGTGGGTTGCCCTTTTACCTTTGATGCACAGAAGTTTTTAATTTTCAGAAAGCCCAATTTATCTATTTTTTTTCTTTTGTTGACTGGGTCTTTCTTGCCCTACCCAAGGAACCATTGCCAAATCCAGTGTCAAGAAGCTCTTGTCCTATGTTTTCCTTTAAGAGTTTTATAGTTATAGGTCTTATAGGTCCTTCATTCGTTTTTAGTTAATTTTTGTAAATGATGTGAGTTAAGGATCCACTTCAATTCTTTTGCACAGGGATATCCAGTTTTCCCAAAACCAGTTTGTTCAAAAACTAACTTTCCCCCTACTGAATGATCTTGGAGCCCTTGTTGAAAATCATTTGACCATTTATGTGCGGGTTTATTTTTAGACTCTCATTCCATTGATCTATTTGTCTGTCTTGATGCCAGAATCACATTGTTTTGATTAAGGTAGCTTTGTAACCAGTCTTGAATTCAGGAAGTATGAGCCCTCCTCTTTGTTCTTCTTTTCCAAGATTGGTTATTCAGGGCCCTTGAGATTCCATACACATTTTAGGAATTTTTTTATTCTGCAAAAACATCATTGAGATTTTGATAGGGATTACATTGAATGTCTAGGTCCCTTTGGGTGATATTGATATTGTAGCAATATTAAGTCTTCCAATTCATGACTAAGGCCTGTCTTTCTATTTACTTATGCCTTCTTTAATTTATTTCAGCAATGTTTTCTAGCTTTTGTTGTTACAATAATGCTAGCTTTTATAATTGCCCATGTATTTACTTTTATTGAAATCTTTATTTCCTATACATCTGTGAGTCCCTTTCTTGTGTCCATCATTTCCACTGCAGGACTCCCTTTCACATTTCTTGTAGGGCAGGTCTTGACCAATACACTCAGCTTCTATTTACCTGGGAATGTCTTCATTTCTCTCTCAATTTTGAACAGTTGTTGTTGTTTTTTTAATTTTAGCACTTTGGTTATGTTAACCCATTGTCTTCTGACCTCCAAAAAAGATTCCTGATGAGAAATCTCCAGACAGCCTTAGTGAGGATCTCTCATACGTGACAAGGCACTTTTCTTGCTGTTTTCAAGGTTTTCTTTGTCTTGGCTTTCAACAGTTTGATTATAATGTGTCTTGGTGTGTGTTGAGCTTCTTGGATGTTGATATTTATGTATTTCATCAAATTCAGGGAGTTTCCTGCCATTTTTCTTCAAACACCCTCTCTATGTATCCCTCTGACATGGCAGGGTCTAGCCCACCTCCCTTGGGGCTGATGTCCTGAGTTGCTCTCATTCTGTCTGTCCCTGCTCTGTAGGCCCCTCTTCTCCCAGGAATGTATAATGCAGCTTCCTCTCAGTCAGGCCCCTTAACTTAGTTGCTATGTGGACATTTCCCCAGTTCTTATCAGCAGCATCTCCAAAACAGTGACTTCAGGCCAGGATTCAAAGCCCATCCCATGCATCCCAGGTGTGGGCCTTAGAGAGACAAGTCTGGGAGCGTTTTCTTGGCCCTGTCCCACCAAACACAATTCCCCCATGTGGTATTGCCCAGAGGTGGGGGGAAAAGGGAATGCAGTTCAGTCCAGGAAAGTCATATCTCAGGGGAAGCCAGGTTTTTAATTCTTTGCCTGTTGTGTCACTGAGCTTCTACTTCCCTCTCCAACTACCCCTGCTTGACAGCTCCCCTTTATAGACACAAATCAGGGCCCAGTCTGCCAAGATCATGGACACATCTCAGGATCCTTCTCCTTCCGCACCTTGTCAAGCCCACCCCCACTCAACAGTCAGAGAGGTACTTTGAAAACTTAGGTCATGTCACTGGGTGGCCTCAGGGACTCCCCTGCAGTCCTCTTCCCCTGCTTCTGTCTCTCCCCACCCTCTGCTCCATCCCAGCTATTGTCCCCCATAGCCATTGTCCCCTTTTATACCTGCAGGTCCCTTTGCCAAGAACATTGCTTCCACACACCCGTGGCTCCTCTGCAGAGAGAAACCCCCTGCCCTGAGTATCCCTGTTCAAGCCCCACATACCCTACCTAACCCTGCTTCCTATATTTCCTCTGTATTCCCTACATCTCCACGTAACAAGCCATATGGGAGTTCATGCTGCTCATGTTTTAGATCCCCCTGCCCCCACCTAGAAGTGAATTCTGAGACTCAGGGATTTTTGTCTGTTCTGTTGTCTAGCTATTCCAGATCTAAACCAGGTAATAAGTATCATTTCAGGAAGTGAACTGCCAAAGCTTAGGGAACACAGACTGTCTGGAAACGCATTGTTTCTGGTTGCTCAGACCACACACGTGTACAGATGTACTTGAAGTGAGAGCTCCATCGTGGACGTCCATGTCTAGTTGTGTGCTTTGATTTCCTACTCAGACATCACCTAGTCCAGGTAGAAAGCTGTTTCTGATACCTCGTACTATGAGCAACATTTTTAAGAACCCTAATTAATTTGCACAAAGCATGGGGCTCTACTTCACAACCCTTTTTTTTTTTTTTAGAGAGGTAGATCTACCTTTTTCTCCAAAGAGACTGAACTTCAGCCAGTGGCTAGAGACTGGCACCCAAACTGCTTCCAGTTAAGCCTGGTCCCTGATCCTTTCTTTCTCTCCTCCTTGTGCTGCAGGGAAGCAGGCACCTGGGAATTAAAGCAGTTCTCCTGCACAGCTTGTCCCCACCTTCCTCAAACCTCAGCAGCTTTCCAGGGTCCTAACAACCCCTCAGCACGGCTATAGTCCCTCAGACCAGCCCTCCATCCTCCAGGCAAGAACTACTGACCATCCTTCTTGCAGGCTCCACTCAGGGGCTCCTGTCAATCCCTTCCTGAAAGAAGCTAAGCCGCTTTGGTCAGAGGCAACAGAGGTTACAAGGTAAACATTAGGTTTGGCCAGGGATGTTGGAATTTCTCCCTGATCTACTGCGTCAAACTGACCAGTTTTAGCTGAATGATTCCCACTGCCCAACAGTCCAGATTGCACCAAAAGCTAGATGAAGGGCCCCAATGGGGAGGACTCTGGCCTCTCTGACCTTCTAGGCTTCCCGTGTGACCATGGCCTGCCGTCTCAGTGTGAACACCAGAGTCCTGTCCCCTCCCAGGACAGGACAGTTTCTGAAGGCCATAGAGACAGCACGCGTGCTCAACTGCTGGCCTCATATTCTTGTCATGTGGACAAGTGGAAACACTCAGAAGTCAGAGCACGTGGGTCAGAAAACAACAAGGAGAAAACAAAAAAGAGAGGCAGGCCTCTCTACCCCGGGCAGTACCAGCTGGCTTTGTCATGAAGCCCCCACTGCGGTGTTGCCGGACACAGAGTTAGGAAGAGATGCACCAGGGTGCAGATCGTCTTTTCACCATAAATAACCCAGGAGCATGGCCAACAGAACTATGGTGAAATAACAAGGAAACAATGAGGTTGCATACTATACCCTTGTCCTAATATACTTTTCTTAATTTTCAAATTCCCATCATTTAACTTTAATAATGGCTGGGTTTAATGACTGGCCCTCAAAATTCCTGACCGTTGGACAACCAGCTCTCAGGAGCTCACCACTCAGTAAGAGCTCTGGGAGCCAAGGCCGACTGCAGTTCACCAGGCCACCTTTCCTGTCTGCCCCCCACACCCCAGGCAACCTGACACCGCCCACCTGGAGTGTGAGTGTCAGGTTGGGCCTCACAAGGCCAGCCTTCCCTTCCAGAGGCTTTGCAGGCCTCTGTGTTGTCTGTCCCCAAATGCAATTGGATGCCCCTTATTTCTAAAGTCACCAGGGGACCCCTCACCATTATCCCAGGTTTCCCATTTTGAAGCATGAATCTGTGAAGGGCAACACCTCAGCACCCAGCTGACCATGGCTCCTGGTCACTCAAGTACCTAGTGTTTGGTTCACATCACAAGTGCTGGCACTGGTGTGCTGTGTGCTGAGGACAGCAGACACAGGCTTAAGGTCAAGAAGGGGTAACCACTCCCCAGGGAGAGGTCAAGGTCCAGAAGATGAGGTGTGAGTTGCACCCTAAAAGAGGGGACAAGGAAAGGCAGAGGCCCTTGCTGAGCCACACAAGGTCCTAGTCTGACTGAACAAATTTCCTATATTTTAAAGATGAGACTTTACTTAAGAATCTGAGTTTCTAACTTCTCTTGAAAGTCTGAGGCCAGGGGTACCTGGGTAGCACATTCTTCATTTCAGCTCAGGTCTTAATCTCAGGGTCGTGAGTTCAAGCCCCACATTGGGCTCCACACTGGGTGTGGAGTTTGCTTAAGAAAAAAGGAAGGAAGGGAGAGAGGGAGGGAAGAAGGAAGGAAAGAAGGAAGGATGGAAGGAAGGAAGGAGGGAGGGAAACTTGAGGCCCATCCCCTGACCCTTATGGCTGCTCCCTGAGGGTCCTGGCCTGCTAATCTCTAGCAAGCAACATGGAGGATGTCAGCCAGGGCCAGGGACCTCCCTGGTCTGGAGTCTGGGGCAGGGGGAGGCTGTCCTAGGAACGGGATGAGTAGGAGCAGACTCAGAAGGTCCCGGGTTGCAAGGGTGTCCAGGAGGCCCAAAGCACTGGAGATTCAGGAAGAACCACCCCAGAGTGACACAGGACAGGCACTGCATGAAGATGCCTAGATGAAGCCCCAGAACACTCCAGAGCCGGAGCTCAGAAGAGCCTGGCAGGGACGGGGAGGGGGTTGTGCTGACCGGGTGCTCTAAATCCTGACGACACAGGTGCGTGCGGACATGAAAATTCATCCAGCTGTGTTCCACCTCACTTGCTCACTGTGTATGCCAGACTCAACTCAGAAAGCTAAAAAGGAAACAGGAAGCTAGAGGAAGGGCAGAGGCCCTCGGTGAGCCAGTCTGCCTGACTTCAGACGCACTGAGCTCCTATTTCCTCAGGGCCAAATGAGAACCTATTTTGGAGCATGTGATGACCAGTCCCTGGTCTGATGGGAGTAGGGGAGGCTCAGGGCGTGACAAGAGGTGCTCTGCCAGGAGGGATGTCCAAGTGGCATCTGGCTCCAGGACCTGGAATTCAGACTGTCTGCCTTAGAGCTTCGAACCTCACAGCCTTCCCTACAGCAAACACACAGGTGTGAGGTACTCTGCTAACCATGGAAAAGCTCCATCTCATGGAGCTTGTGGTGGAGTGGGGAGACAACAAGATTGTGCCTCTATGAGGTCAGAATGAAATAGGGTGTTGTAAGGATCAGGTTTGGCAAGTGTTCAGGACAGGCATTCCGAAGATGACTTTAGGCTAAGACTCAAAGATGAGGAAGCCCTGGAATGAGTGCTGTGAAGGCAGAGGACAGACCTTGTACAAAGGCCCTGTGGTCAGTCAGAGTGACACATGGGAGTGCCTTGGAGACCGATGGACAAAGAGGGGGCAGGGCCAGGCTACCAGGAAATCTTCCTCCACCAATGGAGAGTAGTGGGTGGGAAGAGGTCTCCATGAGCCTTGTGCTCTAATGGAGAGCATTAGGATTAAGCTGCCTGCTGGTGAGAGCACTCCAGGGCAAGTGGGGTCTCCAGAGCCCATTCCTGCCTGTGACAGCAAAGGGTGGGCAGCTGCAGAGAGCCTGAGAGGGGCTGGCTGGAGGGAAACCATGCAAAGAAGAATTGTGGTGGCAGGGAAGGCTTGGTACCAGGCAACACTTAATACAGGCCAGAAGATACATGAGCTTGTTGAGTGGTGCAGCCTGAAGGTACCTGTCTTTGGGCAGTGGCTGAGAAACTCGAGCCAGGCAGATGAGGGGAGAGCCTCATGGAGTTCCTCTAAGCTTGGCCAGTGAGCCTGGACAGCAGCCTGGTGTTCAGTTGTGGGTCAATGTCGTGGGAAGGGTCTGGCCAGGGTCTCATGGAGCATGTCAATGAACTATCACTCTCAATTCATTCTGTGGCATCCAAAATACAATGAATCTGTGCTCTCAAAACCCAGCTTCTCAAGGCTGGTTAGGAAAGGCAGGTTGGTCAGAATTTTGCCTTTGAATTTTAATGCATTCACTCTTTCACTCACTAACCCAGCCTAAGGCCAGCACCAGACAGTGAGTGGCAATGATGTAGCCAAAGGTTGGAGGCTTTACCTTCCAAGAGGTTTCAGGGACCTGGGTCAAGGAGCAGGTAGTCATGTGCTTGGATGAAACCATGGGTGATGGGACTCTGTGGAGATGCTATCGGGAGGGTACCATCACCAGTGTCCCTCTGGAGCTCTGTGGTCAGATGCATGTGTACATGTGTGTTGGGTGTCACACAGGTGTTGGGGGTGTGTATGGCCACAGGCTTACAGCTGTGCCCCCCAGCTGCTGCTTTGGTCACATAGGGGTGTGTGTGTGTGTGTGTGTGTGTGTGTGTGACCATAGGCTCACAGGTGTGCCCCCCTGCATGCTACTGTGTTCCCATAGGTATGTGTGTCGGGGTGTGGCCACAGGCCCACGGATATCCCCCCCTCGTGTACTGCTGTGGTCACACATGTGGGGAGAAGGGGTGGCCACAGTCTCACAGGTGTGTCTCTCCAGCTACTACTGTGGTCACCCAGATGTGTGTGTGTGTGTGTGTGTGTGGCCACAGACTCACAGGTGTTCCCCCCAGGTGCTGCTGTGGTCATATAGGTGTGGAGGGTGAGGAGTGGCCACAACCTCACAGGTGTGCCCCCCCCAGGTGCTGCCGTTGTCACCCAGGTGTGTGTGTGTGTGTGTGTGGCCACAGGCTCACAGCTGTGCCCCCCCCCCCAGGTGCTGCTGTGGTCAGCTAACAAGGTGTTTGAGGAACTGACAGACATCGAGAGGCAGTTCCACAAGGCCTTCTACACCGTGCGTGCGTATCTGAACTGTGACCGGTACTCAGTGGGCCTCCTGGACATGACCAAGGAGAAGGTGAGGCCTCAGTTCTCCACAGGACTCCTGGCCAGCCTTGTCCTGCTCCTGTGAGGACTCACTAACTCTGTCCCTTCTCTCCTCTGCTCAGGAATTCTTTGACGTGTGGCCTGTGCTAATGGGAGAAGCCCAGCCATACTCAGGCCCACGCACACCCGACGGCCGTGTGAGTCATGGTGGAGGGGGGACAGACCAAGCCCATGTATCTCAGTTTCCCTGGCTCCAACTCCAACTCCAGAGTGGGGAAGGGGCCTGTGCCAACCTGACCAAGGGTGGGAGAGGGAGGGCTACAGAAAGGGTGTGGGGCTGTGGGGACAGATGGTTGTGGGCCAGCTGGCTACCTGACTGCTCTGGAGGGCAGTCTCTGAGTGCTTGTCTGCTGTCCCCAGTGACTCCAGCCCATGCTCTGGGGCCAGGTTGGGGTGGGTGCAGATCTCCGGATGGGGTTATCAGCCCAGTGAGAATGACCAGCATCTGTCCTCCTGCTGCCCCACCCTTAAATCACTGGAGTACATCCCATGTGGAACCATGTATACGTGTGTGTGCACATGTGGGGGCACACCTGTGTGCATGGGCATGAGAAAGGCAGTGTGAAAAGGGCATGGGAGCAGGGGCAGATACCTCTGTCACTATTGTACACCCAATCTGGCACACAGTACCCCGCCTGGCCATGCTTCAGTCTTCCCACCAGTCACATGGGGCTGATAACTGGGCCTCCCTCACAGGATTGTGGGTCAAGTGTGTAGAAGAGTCCCTGTTCATGGGTTGGTTGTGACCAGGACTTGCCACAGTTGAGTGTTTGTGTGTCTGTGTGTGTGTGTACTGGCCTGGGCGGGTTGTGTGCATACATTTGAAGGAGTCCCGGACCCAGTTTGTGTGTGGGCTTGAGTGGGACACAGACAGAATGAGGACAAATGCAAACCAAATGTGTATTGTGTGTTCCATGAGTGTCAGTGACGGTCTGCGTGTGTGTACATAAAGTGCACGTGAGGTTGTGTGTAAGTGTGTGGGTGTGGGCGCATGAGTGCACGTCCATGTGTGCACATGAGGTTGTGTGTAACTGGGTGGGTGCACGTGTGCACATCCATGTGTGCATGTGAGGTTGTGTGTAAGTGTGTGGGTGCATGTGGCATCCAAAATGTGTGCATGTGAGGTGTGTAAGTGTGTGGGTGCATGAGTGCAAATCCATGTGTGCCTTGAGGTTGTGTGTAAGTGTGGGGGTGTGGTGTGTGCTCTGTGTGCAAATGCACGTCCAGTACGACACCTGGGTAGCTCCTCTCACCCTCAGGGAGGTTCCCACCGGGGAGCTGTCCCAGGGAGCCCTTCACAACTGCTGTGGTCCATTTTGCAGGAAATTGTCTTCTACAAAGTCATCGACTATATCCTCCACGGCAAGGAAGACATCAAGGTCATCCCGTAAGTGCCAGTGTCAGGAGAAGCATCACCTGAAGGCAGAGCACCCTCAGACCCAGGCCGGGTGGGCTTTGGGGATTCGTCACAATGGCTCAGCAGTCTCAGGCTGGTCCCTCACACAGGGCTACTCCCTATGCTGGAGGGCGAGGCAGAATGGGATGGGGAGGGAGGCACCATGGATGTCCAGTGTGGACTTCCAGAGGCCCAGGTGAGCTATCCAGGTGGTCCTTTCAGCAATATCTGATCTTTGAGTCCCTCAGGGTCTCATCTTGGCTCACTCAGCCACCCACGCAGGTGGAGCCCCCAGAAGGCACATCCCATAGGGCAGGTAGGAGGGGATGTCCACCCCAGGGAAGCACAGCTAGGCTGAGGGCAGGGCAGGCTCCAAACTAGAGACATTGGGGCCAGGTGTTGGCCGTTCCTCGCTCTGTAGCTGCACAGCCATGTGACCCAAAGACCTCATAAGCCTGTCAGAACCCCACCCTGCAAGTTCCACCGGGGGACCATCCAGGCGCCAAGCCTGCAGGACGGGTGACTGACACTGAGCTCCAGGGGCTGGACTGAAGAGTGGGGCCCCCAGTGGGGAAAGGGCTCCTCCAGGGTGAGGGGCCTCCGCATAGGCAGAGGAAGGATAAAACAGTACAGACACCCCCAAACCACGCCTCCTCTTTTTCCCCCTGAGTCCACAACCTGCTAGCCTTCCCACCCCACCCAGAGCTCAGAAAAGGGAATCAGCATTAACACATACACACACTGCCAAAATCTACATGCACACCTAATAACCCACCCACCATCTGACCCTCTGCTCTTTCCCCCAGCACACCCCCAGCTGATCACTGGGCCCTGGCCAGTGGTCTTCCAACCTACGTGGCAGAAAGTGGCTTTGTGAGTCTGCTGAGGCCCTGCCCTTGCCTGGTGCCCCGGCCCTTCCTGTCAGCCTGTGCACCCCTGCCAGCTCCCAGCTGCCCTGCCTCACCTACGTAGAGCTCATCGGGCTGGATAGTCATCTTTAGAACCCTATCGTACATTGAGCTGCTTCAGGTGAAATTGTTTTCCTGATCCTCTTCCAGATCTGTAACATTATGAATGCCCCCGCCGACGAAATGTTCAAATTTCAGGTATCTATTCATTTATTAGAGAAAGTATGCTTACTTAGGGAAGAACATATTGTGGTTCAGAAATGATGAACCAAATTAGTTTTCACTCCTTAAGAAGCAACCTCACAATCTCAGGGGCTAACCACAGCAGACACACACTTCCAGGCACAGGTCTGTGAGCAGGCAGGCGAGGCCAGGCCACAAGGGGCTTTTCAAGTCTGCCCCTTGGGTCCTCCTCTGGGGACACATGACCAGAGCAGGCCCTTTTCTGGAGGAGGCCAAGAGTCAAGTGGTCTCTACCCACCTTTCACTGGCCAGGTGTCAGTGGAATGTGACATGGGAACAGCAGCATATTTTGTGGGGCCCAGCAGAATGGAGTGCAATAATTCAACAATTATTATCAACATTAAGATCATGGCGGCAAAGACAATCAAGCGTGGGAGCCTTCTAAGACAGGGGATCCTGGGTGCCCGCAGAATTCATACCATGAAGCTGCCCTGGGGGGCATAGAGCCCCAGTTCTGTATAGAGGGAGAAGTCACAACACAAACCCAGGGACATAGAGCTCTCACGCATGGGGGGAGTTAGCAAACAGGAGGAGCGACCCAGTCACCACAGTTTGAGGGCAGAAGACATGAGATGGGTGCTTGCTGGGTGACAGGCCTGAGTCAGGGCCAGACCCAGAAGAGCAGGCATCTCTGGACGCCTCTCCCTGCAGGAAGGGCCTCTGGACGACTCAGGGTGGGTCATCAAAAATGTCCTCTCCATGCCCATCGTCAACAAAAAGGAGGAGATTGTAGGGGTTGCAACATTCTACAACAGGAAAGACGGGAAGCCTTTTGACGAGCAGGATGAAGTCCTCATGGAGGTAAACACGTGTCACGGGGGCAGCTCTTGGAGGGACGCCTGTGTGATGGCATGGGACCCAGCCATGTGGAGACCTTCCTATCACCTGCTTTAGCAGCATGAGGCCCGAGGAGAGTGGGACCAGAGGAGCTGTGAGGGCCCTGGAGAATGCTTGAAAGCACTCAGGGCACTGGAGCAGCACTCCACACGCCAGGGCACAGGGTGGTGACACTGCGGCTGTGTCTGCAGTCCCTCACGCAGTTCCTGGGCTGGTCAGTGCTGAACACGGACACCTACGACAAGATGAACAAGCTGGAGAACCGCAAGGACATCGCCCAGGACATGGTTCTGTACCACGTGAGATGTGACAAGGACGAAATCCAGCTGATCCTGGTACCACTCCTGTCAGGCCCTGGTCCCCTTTCCTGCCCAGGGGGGAGGCAGGGCATCCCTGCGGTCGAGGCAGCTCCTGTGGTCAGAGGGCCGGGCTAGCCCTGGAGTCCTACGTGCTCTGCACAACCAGGGGCAGTCCCTCCCCTGCGTCCTCAGCTGCGAGCCGGGATTGGTCAGAGCCCTCAGGCTGTCAGGCTGTGTGAGGACTCCCCCTGTTGTCCATGTGGAGAGCTTAGAACAGTGCCAGAGAGGCAAGGGGGGACACACAGGAAATGGGAGCCACTGCCACTTCTCTCTGAAGCCAGAAGCTCCAGCTGGGACTCCTGTCTTGTGCCTGGTGTCACCTTGTCCCACACTCATGAGGGGTGTAGGCAACGCTGTCACCCTGTCCCCTACTTATGAGGGGTATAGCTGACACTCACTCTGTCTCAACACAGCTGTCTTCTCTCTTAGCCAACAAGGGAACGTCTGGGGAAGGAGCCTGCCGACTGTGAGGAGGATGAGCTGGGGACAATCCTGGTCAGAATCTGACTCCCACCCCTCAGGTGGAGACTGGAGGGGCCTGAGGGTCAGGGGAGACTTCCTCATTCCTAGGAGACCTGAGCATGTCATCTGATGTTTGCTGCTTTTTCTGCATGTCTCTATGCCTGGGTCTGTGTGTGTTTGTGTGTGTGTGTGTGTGTGTGTGTGTGTGTGTGTGTGTGATCTCCTAATGTGCCTGTCTTTGCACCTGTTTCCCCGACAACATCTCTGTTCTCATGGTGGGGCCTGTGAGTGGCCAGCCACAGGCCAGAGCAGCTGGAAGGGCAGATGTCACCACAAACCTGGGACATCTGAGGCTGGGCAAAGGATCCTGGGAGGGGAAGAAAAAAGCCTGCCTCCCTCAGCCCCACAATCCCTCCCACAGAAGGAAGTGTTGCCAGGGCCCGCCAAGTTCGACATCTATGAGTTCCACTTCTCTGATCTGGAGTGCACAGAGCTGGAGCTGGTCAAATGTGGCATCCAGATGTACTATGAGCTGGGCGTGGTCCGAAAGTTCCAGATCCCTCAGGAGGTGGGGATGGGGGCCATGGGAAGGGGTCCATATCCACTGGGACGTGGGGGGTTGTGGCGAAGGGTCCCAGATCCACTAGGATATGGGGGGCTATGGCAAGGGGTCCCAGATCCACTGGGAGATAGAATTCAGACATGGTTGAGGGGTCCCAAATCCCCCAAGAGGTGGGAGAGATGTGGTCAGAAGTCTTTGGTCCTACAGAGAGTTTGGGGACAGCCATGTTCATTATAGAAACTGTGCCTAGCATAAATGACTGAATGGATGTATCAACGGTTAGATGGGTGGAGGGAATGTTTAGTAAATGGTTGTTCCAAACAATTTGACCATTAAGTGCATCATTAGGCAATAGTGGGATTTGGGCGTGGGATGGAGAGGAAATAGGAGCCCATGAACTACAGAAAGCAAAGGCCATATGCACAGTTTGAATGTAGAGAACCCCTCAAAGGTCATCCCAGGGTGGAGGGGTGGCCCTTCCAGCTCTGCCCTGAGCCCTGCTGCTTTCTGATAGTTTCCTGGCCGCTGTCCTGCCTCCATCTTCACACCTCAGGGAGTGTCTGCTTCCCCACCATGCAAGTGAGGGAACCGTCCCTCCTTGTGCCTCCCCTGAGAAAAAGTGCACCACGCTGGCATTTTCAAAAGAAATTTTACTACATACTAAGGGAAAACACAGAAGCAAAAAGCAGAGAAATGATTACTAGAATTTTTTTTAAAATTCAGAATGATTTTCTGGCACCAAAAATCACAGCAGATGACTAAAAGGCCCCTTTGGCCTGCACCCTGTTGTCCAGGGGTATCTGCCCTGTAGGAGAAGGCTCACATGCCCAGGGCCTGCCCCTTCATCTCTGGACCCTTAGCCTCCATTTTATTTCTCCACTGTCCATGCCATGAGCCCACACATGGGCCATTCAAACACCACTCTTGAAACAGACCTTTTCTTCTAAAACATTCCATACCCCTTGCCTGGGGTCTCCCAATTATGGGCTGGGCAATAGGTTGGAGGCCCCCTGCAAGCTGGAGCTCTTCTTAGCTTTGACACTGGTCCCCTCCTGGCGCCCCCCCTCAGGCCGCCCGCCACCCCTCGTCCACCCCACAGATGTCCCACCCAGGAGAGTGGTCAGGGACCAGCAGCGAATGGCTGGGACAGGAAGGACTCTCACAGCAGGCTGTTGGGGGGACTCCCGCACAGTGCTCAGAACCCACGCTCCTCTGACTCCCCTCAGGTCCTAGTGCGGTTTCTGTTTTCCGTGAGCAAAGGTTACCGGAGGATCACCTACCACAACTGGCGCCATGGCTTCAATGTGGCCCAGACCATGTTCACGCTACTCATGGTACGTGTCCAGCATGGGCATGACAGGGGCCACCCTTGCCCCCCTCCCATTGGGTCAGGCCTGTGAGGGGCAGGCGCTGGAGGGGGTGCTCCTCTGTGAGGGAGGTGGGGGCCTTCAAGGGCAGAGGAAAAGAGGAGGTGGGGCACACCCCCTGCCCCAGGAGTGCAGGAGGGCCCCTGGGCTGAGGCAGGCAGCAGCATGAGGCCCTGACCCCTCCCCACCCTGCCTGCACCCAACACCGCCCCCCCCCCCCGCCCCGCAGTGGGAAGGAGAGGGAAGGAAGGGGAGGGCAGAGCGGGGCAGGGCAGGGGAGGCCACTGGAGCTGCGCAGCTGTAGGACCCTGTACCCTCAGACTGGGAAGCTGAAGAGCTACTACACGGACCTGGAGGCCTTCGCCATGGTGACCGCGGGCCTGTGCCATGACATCGACCACCGCGGCACCAACAACTTGTACCAGATGAAGTAGGCAGCATGCTGGGCGCCCGGGGTGCTCTGGGGAAGCATGTGTCCAGTGGCCCAGGGAGGGGCCGGCCCGGAGCTCACTGAGGGTTGGGGGTGACCTTTCCCTGGCAAGCAGGGAACTGCAGGGGCGCCCAGAGGCCACAACAAGCCTCTGCGGGAGCTTCTGGCCAAACTGATTCTAACGAAACCTCTGTAACAGATCCCAGAACCCCTTAGCCAAGCTCCATGGCTCCTCGATTTTGGAAAGGCATCACCTGGAGTTTGGGAAGTTCCTGCTCTCCGAGGAGGTTCGTGTTCCATTCCTCACTCAGAATTTCTCCGTATTTATGCCTGACTGTCGCCTGCACCCCTGGCCCTCCCTGGCCCAGCACCCACGACGCCACAGGGCATTCTGACGAGAGGCTAGAGGAGGGTCCGCGGTGATGGGTGGGGTTTGAACGTGGAAATGCACCCACTGCAGGGCGAGGTGAGCTCAGGTGTCCGGCAGTGGTGGGTCTGGTGCAGGGTCTGGTGCCCAGGACCTGCGACCTGAGGGTAAGGTCAGATAGATAGTTCCTAGGAGGGGAGGGGACAGACTGGGAATCCTAACCCTTCCTGCAGTCCCTGAACATCTACCAGAACCTGAACCGGCGGCAGCACGAGCACGTGATCCATCTCATGGACATAGCCATCATCGCCACCGACTTGGCACTCTACTTCAAGTGGGTGCAGCCGCCCTGCGGGAAGCAGGATGAGAACCTGGGGGGTTGTGGGGGTGGTAGGGTAGGGACCTGGAGCTCCTAGAACACCCTTGCCAGCACAGAGGCCCCACAAGGCCTGAGCTGTCTACCTCAGTTTCTCTCCTAGAAGGGTGGTGGGGTTAGGATCAAGGAGGAGAGGGGTGTCCTGCATGGGGTGAGCGGGTGGGGGTCGACTGTCTCTCTCTGTTCTTGGGGTTCAGGAAGAGGGCAATGTTCCAGAAGATTGTGGATGAGTCTAAGAACTATGAGGACAGGAAGAGCTGGGTGGAGTACCTGTCCCTGGAGACGACCCGGAAGGAGATAGTCATGTGAGTTGTGGGGGCAGCAGGAGCCATCTCCATGCTGGCTAACCCACACGTCTCCCCTCCAAAGGAGAAGACCCCAGGCCCCTGAATAATACATAAGAACAGCTCTTCTCTAAACAGCTTTGATGAAGCGTCAAAATGAAGCCTCTTACTTGTTCCTCATTTTCAGGGGAGACAGTACGGGATTGGGGTCAGACAGTCCATTTCCTTAGTTTGTGGATTTGGCAATAATTCTTATTCATGAACCTTCACTGATGCATCTACAAAGTGGAGATTCAGAACTATGGTCCTCCTCCAGGCCCGTCCCAGAGATCCAACAAGGAAATGTGTAAATCATGGGCACTGGGAGCTGCGCAGGGAAGACATGTTGGTTTTAGCTTATGGAGGCAAGGGGAGGGGGAGGTGACGAATGAGGGTTAGGGTTGGAGTGGGTGTGTGTACAGTAGGAGGTCTACTAGTGGAAGGAATCCCCAGAGGCAGAGGTGGAAGGGAGGGAGGGAGGGAGGGAGGGAGGGGAAGAGGCAAGCCTGGGCACACCTGGAGCTTCATCTGCCTGCAGGGCCATGATGATGACCGCATGTGACCTGTCTGCCATCACCAAGCCATGGGAAGTCCAGAGCAAGGTCAGAATTCATGCAGGGCCCCAGCCTCTTGTCACTGCCTCTTGCAATTGCATCTAGGGGAAGCCCAAGAGGGGGAACAGAACCTTTGTTTGCAAGTAGCACTGAGGGCTGCCCCCCTGCTCTGGGGCTGGGCTCATGGCCGCCATGTGGGCACACACCAACATGCTCACTGGGCGGTAGGCCCAGCCTAAAGACTGGGGATCCCAGAGGGCCTGAGGAGAGAAGACTGAGGGCCCTTTGTCAGTTTCTGACCAAGCGCTGAACTCCACAAGATCACTGCCTTTTATGTACCCCCTGCCCACCAGGTTGCTCTGCTGGTGGCGGCTGAGTTCTGGGAACAAGGTGACTTGGAAAGGACAGTTCTGGATCAGCAGCCCATTGTGAGTGTTACTTCCAGAATCTTCTAACCCCACTGTGGTCTTTGGGAACCTCAGGCCTTGCTTGTTACAAACAGGGAACCCCTGGGGATCTGGGGTGCTGGGAACTCAGTCTCACTTTGTGGGGTCAGTCATGTGACATGAGCAGAGTATAAATTAGGTGGCTCGGGATCTGGGTAAAGTTGTAGAAAAAAATAGGGTCTGGGTAAAACTGTGATGCCTATGCAGAAATGGAAAGTAATTGTCAAAAGTGGTCAAGGCAGGCCATGGCCCATCACCCAGGGCCTCCAGGGCCCAGGCAACTCCACAGTGAGCCTCAGCCAGGCTGAGAGCTGCTCCAGGAAGGCCTTCAAGTGGGGAGAGTGCCGTGCCAGGGAAGGCCAATGGCAGGAGTCCAGGTGCCCTCACTGTGATAGATGATGTGATAGATAGAAGATGCTGAGATCTTTGGGTCAGCAATGTGGGAACAGGAATATGCTGCCAGACTACAGTGGAACCTGCATAGTATCCAAAGGGATGAGGACAGCATAGCATTGTCCAACAGAAGTTGGAAGAGATGGAAAGAGAGTTTGTCTTACAAGTCAATTCCAGTCAGTGGAGCTGCCTGGTCATGGAGTGGATAAGGCTTTGGGGCCAGAGACAGGCTGCAGGAAAGTGTGTCCTAACCAATCAGCCAAGTCGCATGGGGACCAGGCAGGCCTCTAGTTCCTGCATGGCTCACCCTTGCTACATGGAGCTCCAGACAGTAGGTAGCTATGAAGGACAGACTAGCAGGGGACAGCCCAAGGGGTCTGGAGTATGTGGACACCAAGGGCTTCTGGATTTCGCCCTGCAGGGCTCTCAAGCCAGGTCTTCAGTTAGCACCATGGATAGCTCCCAAGAAAGTGGGAAGAAGGGGCTCCAGGACCTGAAACTGGGAGCATCATGGTGGACTCATGGTGGAACTACCAGATGACTCAGAGAAGGGGAGGGGCATTGTGACTGTCCCCCTATAAGGGCCAGCATCTATCAAGGCAGGCTAAGCCCCAAGACCAGAGGCTCCACTCTTTCCATGGAAACTGCTTCATCTGTGTCTCTGTGGACATGTTCATCTGAGCCGGGTGGGGCTGAGTGAGACCTGCAGGCTCAGAAGAGGTTTCTCTGCTCTCTCCCAAGCCAATGATGGACCGGAACAAGGCAGCCGAGCTCCCCAAATTACAGGTTGGCTTCATCGACTTTGTGTGCACATTTGTGTACAAGGTGAGCAGGCTGGTGTGGGGCCTGGCTGGGTTCACAGGAGTGGGGGGACTGGTGTGGGTTCACACAATGGCCTGGCCTGCCATAGCCCCTATCGCCTCATCCTTGCACTTAAAATCTGAAATCCTCAGTGTCATCCCAAGGAGTCCCTTCCCACCTTCCCCTCACCAGTCCCTCAGAAGCTCTTCATGCTTTCCCACAGGTCTCCACTCTCTGGGAGATCCTCCTCCCACCATGAGGTCTCACCTCACATGTCCCTTCCCCAGACCCCATCTAGCCACCCCCAATCGTGGCCTGCAGCGTATCTGTGGGTGCATCTGTTCAGTGCCTATGAACCCAGGAGGACAGCAATGGATCCACCTGTCCCAGCTGGGAATGCCTCACCCAGCAAACACATGTTGCACTTGAGTGACCAGGGAACACTGTGCCAAGGACACGTGCTGTGACATCACACCCCAGAGGACTGGTCAGGGAGTGTGTTGGGGGGTCTGACTGCAGAGCCCCCCAAATGATGCCCGACACATCCATGGGCTCCATTCCATCTGATCCTGGGGGCTGTGAGGAGGAGGTTGTCTGCTTCTGAGTGAAGTCAGCCCTGATTGGGCCAGTCCACTCCCCACCTCGACCACCACGGCACCTGGGCTTCCCCTTACTGAAAGCTCAGCTCCCTTTGGTGCCCCCTCAGAAGGACTCTAAGGGAGGCAGGACCAGGATGAACATCCCAGTCCTGAAGGTCACAGGTCACAGCCCCACCACAGCACTACCCTCCCACTGCCTTCCCCAAGTCCATCCACACACTCCGTGCTCGTGTGTGTGTGTGTGTGTGTGTGTGTGAGAGAGAGAGAGACGTGTGTAGTAGAGCCCGGAGAAGGGGCTGCAAGACCAGCATGTCTGCTCGAGTCTTCCCACTCCCTCTGCCAAAGGACTCCCCTTCTGCCATTGATATTCTCTATTCCTGGGGTCACCACCCCACTAAGACCTCCTGTGCCCTTCCCATCCTCTCTTCTCCATTTCCAGGGCTTTGCTGGGAAAGTGACATCTCAGTGGCCTTCCCTTCTCCCTCAGACAGGTCCCCTCCCAAGTTCTCCTCTTGGGTGAGCAGGGCAGGGTGGTAGGGGACAGGCTGGTGCCAGCAAGGGCCAAGACATGGGGAGGCCACATGCCCCAGCTGCTTAGGAACACTCAGGAGGTGTGAACCAACTTCTTGATTCCCTGTCTTCCTGTCCAGGAGTTTTCCCGTTTCCATGAAGAGATACTGCCCATGTTCGACCGACTGCAGAACAACAGGAAGGAGTGGAAGGCCCTGGCTGATGAGTATGAGGCCAAAGTCAAGGCCCTGGAAGAGCAGAAGCAGCAACAGGAGGAAAAGACAACAGCCAAGAAAGGTCTGGGCTGCAGGACGGGTGTTTGGTTAGTCCCCACATGGAAGTGTGTGAAGGGACGAGGTTAAACAAGAAGGGCAGGTGGCAGATGGCGCTGGGGCTGGTGTGCTCAGGCTCCTCCCTGCAGAGGCAGCCATCCCTCGGGTTAGGGTTAGGTTTAGGTTTATAAAGGAAGGAAAGCCCAGGTGAAACACTGGGAACTCTCAACAGCTATTTCTTCCACCACCAGGCAGCTGTTCCTTCCTAGTTAACTTAGGGAAATCTACCTCCACTTCCATCTACCCTCAGAAACCAAACAGAAGACCTAAGGGCGCACATCTGACTCCAGCTCAGGTCATGATCTCGGGGTCCTGGCTGGAGCCTCCCCAGTGGGCTCCGCGCTCAGTGGGGAGCCTGTTTGTTCCTCTGCCCCTCCCTCTGCTTGTGCGCACACGCGCATACTCTCAAATGAATAAAATCTTTAAAAAAAAGAAAAGACCTAAAAAAAGAAAATACGGGAGCTAAGAGTCAAGCGTACAGGACATCTCCCTCTGTGCTGTGTTAGAGCCTTTCTTTCCCTACTCAACCCCACCCCTGCCTGCTGTTTTGGTAATGTGGCTCACGTGGCTTCTTCGTAAGGAGTCATTGCACGGCCTAGACAGAATCCCCGACGTTGTTGCCTTGGTATTTTCCTGTGGGTGGCCACCATGGCCCTGGGACTTTTGCTATTTCCTGCCACGGGGAGGAAAACCATGTCAAGTTTTGGGGTGTGGGGGAGCCGGAACTAAAAGTGTCACAAGAGCTAAGATAAGAAAGGCTGAGCCCTGGCTAGGCTAATCGGCTCAGGCTGCCCACAGGTCCCACACTCTGCCCTTCCTCTCGAGGGGCTGGCAGAGGACACAGGGCAGGAGAGGCGGGGCTGGCACACACAGTCCTCTCACCCTCAACTCTCTTGCAGTGGGCACAGAGATTTGCAACGGCGGCCCAGCACCCAAGTCTTCGACCTGCTGCATTCTGTGAGCTGGTTCATGGGTTTTGATGGAGCCCCAATCCGTTCACCCGCTGGGACCCCACCTCCAACCATTTGCTACAGGAGGTTTGGAAGCCCAAGAAAATGACTGAAGACAGTTTTGGATATTTTGAATTTTTTTAAGATTTATGTTTTTATATTGGGGCACCTGGTGGCTCAGTGGATTAAGCCTCTGCCTTCAGCTCAGGTCATGATCTCAGGGTCCTGGGATTGAGCCCCGCATTGGGCTCTCTGCTCAGCAGGGAGCCTGCCTCCCCTTCTCTCTCTGCCTACTTGTGATGTCAAGTAGATAAAATCTTTTTTAAAAAAAAAAAAACGATTTTTGGGGGCGCCTGGGTGGCTCAGTGGGTTAAGCCTCTGCCTTTGGCTCAGGTCATGATCTCAGGGTCATGGGATCAAGCCCCACCCACATCAGGCTCTCTGCTCAGCAGGGAGCCTGCTTTTCTCTCTCTCTCTGCCTGCCTCTCTGCCTCTTATAACACCTTTCTCTGTTAAATAAAATCTTTTTAAAAAAATATTGGGGCGCCTGGGTGGCTCAGTGGCTTACGGCCTCTGCCTTCGGCTCGGGTCATGATCCCAGGGTCCTGGGATCGAGCCCCACATCGGGCTCTCTGCTCAACGGCGAGCCTGCTTCCCTCTCTCTCTCTCTGCCTGCCTCTCTGCCTACTTGTGATCTCTGTCAAATAAATAAAATCTTTAAAAGAAAATTTTTTTTATAAAGTCAACTACAAATACACTTCAGCATCCTTATCTTTTGGGTACACAGCAATACCACGGAGAGATGTTTGGAAGACTTGGAAGACGCGTTCACAGACCTGCGTGTCTGAAAGCACTGGGTGAGGTCCACAGCCACACATGTAATGTGTATATGGGTAGACGAGATACACAGATGTTGTTACCTATCTGGTTCCACGGCGAATAGGGCCAGCAATTTAGAATAAAACGAAAATAAGCTGCCCTTTTCTTTAAATACAGCAGCAGTTGTGGTGGAGGGCATATCATGTCTAACCCATGAGAAAGTTCTGCCACAAAGGTCAAGGCCATGAGTGACCTGAGCAAAAACACCTGGAACAGCCCTCTGCACTAAGGTCAAGGGGGCACACTGCCACAGCTGGGGTCTGCCCAAGTCCTACACCAGTGAGGGTTCCCTTAGTGTTTGTGCACCAGCAGAGCCAGACCCAAACGCATGACTCCCATGTGAAATGGGTACTACTTACCTGGTAGAAGTTAAGGACTTTTCAGGTCCTGACCACGTGAGCTCCAAAATCATTCATTCCCAACACTGGACACCTTACCCCACAGTAAACTCCTCTCAGCCGCCTGATTAGACAGGCTGTGGAAAGGCCAGTTCGGATGCCACGCAAGCCCACCCCCAGAGGCCCTGAGCTCCTGGGCAGGGAGGGGAGGGGGGACACCACCTCCCCACAGCCATGTAGTCACAACAAGGAGACAGTTTCCATCTCAGCGGGGACACCTGGTGACAGTCCATGATTAGGGCACCAGCCAAAAAATCCAGAAGGAACTGAGCTGAGCTCAATCAGGCTTCAACTTAACTAAAACCAAGGCTTTCAAGTGCTTATCCACTGCTTCTTATCCCACCCCCCACCCCCATTTGCAAAAGAATTCATTTTACCAACGAAATTTGTGCCAGGCCTGTGGCTGGGAAGTGGCCCCATTCCAACACGAGGAGTCAGAGGGGCAGAACCTGGCCATCAGTTCAGCAAGAGCCCAAGCCCACTGCAGAGCTTTATGCAGCACCCCACCTTGGTCCTCAAAAGGCCACAGGCCTTCCTTTGGGTCGAGAGGAGGGTTCCCGACAAGGGGAGAGAGATCCAGGTCCCATCAGTAAGGGCATCAGGCCACCTCCCACCCCGTGTTTATACTGTCCATCAAAGGGTCTGGGCCAGAGCTCACTGAAGACCAAGCAGCAGCCACAACACCCAAGCTGCCTCTGTCTGGGATAAACTGCTCCCTTTGGGGCTCCCCAGTCAGACACCTCATAGAGAACAGGTGATGGGAATTTCTGTGTTCCCTGCCCGTTTGTGCACTGCTCCCTGGGTCTGTAAAGGTCAGTTCTTCTGAAACTCACTCCCCAGCCCACCCCACCCCCAACATAAATGGAGGACAGAGCACAACTGTGGAGCTTGAATCTGGAAATCAGCCAACAGACAACAGTACAGGAGAGCATCAAACAACACAGAAAGCTTTATTCCTCCACACCGTTCCAGAGAAAGGCAGGCTCACTTTAGTATGCTGTCATCTTGGGCTGAAAGGTTCAAAGGAAAATATTCGTGTTATTACACACTCAGGCGATCCAAAAGGACCACTTCACACGTTCGGTGCTCAACAACCCAGGATCTGGCTACAGTGGAAGCCCAGCCGTGTGCTGCCTCAACTCTTGTCCCTGCGCACTCTGACTGCAGCCTGCCATGGCAGTCGGTGGGGGACGATGCCTGGTTCTGGTTCTATGGGCCTCTGAGGGTGGCACATTCCCAAACAACTCCCCTCCAAAGCCCAGAGACCTGGGCCTCGCCCAAAGCAAGATGTCACCATGTCCCCCCCACATCCACGGCCCTGCTGCATCTCTCCCTCCCCCAGAGGACCCGCTGGCCAGTGCTGGAAGAAAGGAGGCAGCTCCTACCCCTACTGCGGGGCTCGCCTGAAGCAGCACCTGTATGTTTCTAAAGCCCAGACAAAGGACCAAGCTTTGAGATACACTCAGTCCAGTACCTTCTGCCAGTTCTCTCTCAATCCGTTTCCGTTCATCCTCCTTCTTTTTCTCCTCAGCGGCTATCCTCCTCTCCTCTTCTGCCCTTGGTTTCAGGTAACCTGTGTAAGGAAAGCGTGAATTCGAGCAGGTACTTTCAGTGTCTTCACAGAAACGCATAAAAGGAATTTAGTGCCCCGTGAATGCCTGACGTGTGCTTCCCACTCCTCTGCCTCCGCGTGGGGCAAGGCCTGACTAGAGCTCAGCAGAGTGCACAACCGGGAAGGCAGCCGCAGGAGCCGCGCCACCTGACCAGACCTTCTCTGCTCAGCAATCTGGGCCACCCGAGGCTACTCGCCTCTGACCACAACACTTCTCCAGCGCTCACCTGGCACCCCAGTTTTCAACAGTAATTAGCTGTTTTCCAGCTCCCCGGGGTGCCCAACATAAGAATGCACTTTGGTTCCTTACCACCTGCCGCGGCAGTGATCCGTGGTCAAGCTCATTCGGGTTCTGGGGCTGGCGCCTCCCAACCCTGTCCCCCTTCCTGCCCTTCGCTGGGGTTTAGGAGACGGCTCTGGAGAGCCCCCCACCCCCAGCCCCCGGCTGTGAGAAGCCCCAGGGTTTCCCCTGTCGTCCGCCGAGATAGCGGCACCGCCAGCCGCGGTCACTCACTGTAGCGCTTGGCTCCGTACGCCATGCCGAGGAATAGGGCGGAGTAGCGGCCCAGCTGCGGAGAGAAGTCGGTCAAAGGCGGGGCCGGGGCGCAGGGCGCGGGTCCCCGGGGCGCAGGTCCCGGGGGTGGGGGGGTCCCAGCCCGCGGGGTCGGGGCGCAGAACGGAAGTCCTGGGAGCGCGGGGACAGCGGATGCAGAGCGCGGGTCCCGGGGAGGGGGTTCCCAGCCCGCGGGGTCGGGGGCACAGGGCGGGGGCCCCGGGAGCGTGGGGAGCGGGCGGGGTGGGGGGTGGTGACGCTGGTTCCAAGCGCAAGAGGTCGGGGCGCAGGAAGAGAGTCCCGGGAGCGCAGGTCCCGGAGGTGGGGTTCCCAGCTCGCGGGGACCGGGGGCGCGGGGAGTGGGGGGGGGCGCGGGGAGTGGGGGGGGCGCGGGTCCCGGGTTCCTTGGGGTCGCGCACGTGGAGCCGAGCACCCGGCGACGGCCGCAAACCCTGATTCACCTTGATGAGCGGGGAGACTTGCACCGGCGGCACCATCTTGTCCGTAACCTTCACGCCGGAAGCACAATCCGCGGAGGACGCTGCAGGGCCGGGAAAGCTGCGGAGGCGTAAAAGCGTACAAGGAAAAACGCATGCGCCGTCAGGGGTGAACAGGACAGGGACTGCGCCTCCCGGTGGACGGAGGTGGAACGCGCCTGCCCGCTCAGGGAGGGGATCACGTGAGGAGCGCGGCTCGCAACAGCTGCGCCTGCGCGACTGCGGGAGCAGCAGGTGTAGGCTGGGCGGTGAGGGCGGCTTTTGCCAGGGATGTGGAACCTCGGCCTACCCTCATGTTCCCTGCAGCCCCTGATGTTGTCAGGCAAGGATGACACCAAAGGAGCGCGCCCATTATAAGTCCATATATTTGAAAAATATCAGTCAGGCACACAAAATGTAAAATAGATTGTTCTCTATTCTCCTGTAGTGTCTGGGCTCTCCAGTCAGGGCCGGCGAGTCGGGGAAGGAGCCCCCATTCCCACCCCGCGGCTGGAGTGCAGCCTTCAGCCACATCCAGGCCCATGACCACCCCAGGTCAGCCACAAGGACTGCCCAGGAAGAGCCCATGGTCCGGTTAGAGGTTTTGGGCTGGGAATCCGGGGCCTGCGGACTGATGTGACCTGAGTGCAGGCCCCCTTGCCCCAGGCCTCTCACCGGTTGGGGTGGGGGATGCTGTTGCGGCCAACCCCTCTGGACTCAGGCCAGGCTAATCATGGTGGCCTCAGGACCCATTCCTGGGACAGCACTGCCTCCGGTGTCCCTTACGGCTACCGCCATCCCCCAGTCCCAGTCCCCTAGCGGAGCAGAGCTTCCTCATTGCAGGAGTATCTCCAGCACAGGGGGCTGGGGTCTTCCTGGGAAGGGCACCCTTGTAGAGCCTGCTCCCTGGCTCCAGCCCTGGGGACCCTGCCGTCCCCAGCTCCAAGGTCCATCTCAACCAGGGCCTCAGGGACCACTGAACCTTCAGATGGGCCCTCCTTCTCTCACTTCTGCTGCTCACGGTGGGCGGGGGTAGGAAGCCACACCTGTGAGTTACCGTGTCCCACTCTGAGTCGCTGCTGGTCTCCCCCACTTCTGAGGTTAGCCCTGCCAAAGATATGACCAGGTCAGCCACAGGTGTGCAGTGGGGCTACCCAAAGATGGAGCAGTGGTGGTCAGACAGCTTTCCAACTGTGCTGGCTGTGCTGACACATGGTTCCCAAAGCAACCAGGTTTGTGTTGGGGGGAAGGGGGCAAGGGTCTGGCAAGAGAACCACCCATCGCCTGGGCCCTGTGCTGTTCCAGAAAGAAGCTCCCTGAGAACCAGAGCTTAGGGCTCACTAGAGCCCCTGGTATGCCAGAGGGGAGCCCACTTTTCCTCAGTCTTCCAAACCCTCTTGTCTCCAGAGAGAACTTAACTATAAATCTAAAGGGAATGGAATGCAGAGACAAAAACTGCATGGCACGAAACAGTTCAGTATATATGCCTGGAGGGGAGGCCCTTCCAGCCACCTCCAGGGTCCTGGGCCCTTTGCTCTGCAGCTCGCTCTGGAGTCCTGGCTCTAGGCCTCCCGCTGAGAAGCTGGAACACCGCCTGTGTTGTTACCTGGGCTGAGGGTGGGAACGGGGAGGCCCATCTTGTAGGGCCACCAGGCCTTTGTCTGAGCTCTCTGAGGACCCCTGCCTGATACCATCCATGGCTGCCTCTGCCAGGCCTGGAGTTGAGGGAAGTCCTTCCCAAGCCCCTCATTGCTCCCTGAGGGCTCTATAAGCACACATTGACCCCACAAGGCACAAAATAAACTTCTTCAACCAACATGGGTGTGGCGATGCTGAGTGCACACCCCCCTCTCCCAGCCCACCCCCATTCTTGCCCTTAAGCATCTAGGCAGATGACCTCAACTGATAAATATGTTCTTCCTTCCCTGGATATTAAAATAAACAAGACTCCTCAGCAACTCCTGCTTCCAGAATCAAAAATAAGCCCAGTCTCTTGGGCTGAAGGTGAGGCCAGTGTGTTAGTAGGGGACCACCTAAGAGTAGCTTCCAGTGGGGCAGGGTGGGGGGATTGGTGGGGGGGGGGGGACACACAGGTACACATGCCCATATACACATGGGGAAGACCCCTGAAGCTGGGGGAGACTCACTTTGGCCCTGGGCCCTTCCTGAGGCCTACGGGGGCTCCCATCTGGCTCGGACCACGGGACCCACTGGCTGACACCTCTGCACCTGGCAGGGCCAGCTGTCCACTCTGAATCCTGATATTCCCTCTGGAGCCAGGCTCCATGGCTATCTTTAGTGCTGCCAGCCCAGGAAACCTCCCCAGGGGCTCTGCCCGTGTCTTCTGGCCTTTCCCACATCAGGGGCCTTCTGAGCACAGATCCTGTATGCCTTCCCTTCTCAGTGTGGTGGTCCCGATCCTCCAGCCCTCCTAGGGTCTCTCCAAGCACCACCGTCAAACCCTGCCCACCTGGGAGTGCAGCCCAGCCCAGGTTTCCCACGTTAGTCATGTGTTCTGCCTCTGGGAATCCTCCAGGCAGAACCCCAGGGAGCCCCCAGTTCCCCCCTGGTGCGTCATGCCTCTCTAAGGTCCACAGGGTGTCTGTTATCCCATACTCAGTGCAGGCAAATGGTGGGCTGCCCCTGGGATCACAGAGGTGTCATGTGACTGAAGAGTATGCCCCCGGGGGCAGGACCCCTGCCATGGTGGCACTCACATGTAATGTGGTTCCCAGGTGTGCCCTAGGGGACCCCTGCTGCTGATGCCTCCCCCCAAGGTGCAGGAACAAGGGGCTCTGAGGGCTTGTTCTCTGGGTGTGAAACTACAGTCCTGACTGCCCACTTCATTCTGTCCCCAGGCCTTCTCCTAACTCTCACCCTTTCATGCCCCTAGCCTGTACTCCCCGCAGCCCAGGATTAGGGCACCCAGCCCCTGACCCTGTGCTGCCTGCTAATATCTATCTGCTCCCCGCCACAGGCACCCAGGCCAGCTCCCCTCCCCAGACTCTGCCTGCTGGGCCATGATGTAGTGGGGAAACCTGGCTGAATGCTGGCCCAGGGCCCAACCCATCTGGATGGTCCTCCATCCCAGACATGTTATCCCCACTGCCAAGGGGAGAGATGGGGCCCCAGTGAAGCAGGGAGGTGAGGGCGCACACAGAGTGCTCAGAGAATGCCTGGTCACCAGCCTCCAAGGCCACTCAGTGACTTTGGGCAAATCTAGGAAAGGTCCGCCTTCCTCTGCCTCCTGCAGCCTCCTAGGTCCACATGCAGGTGACCCTGGAGAGGCACAGAAAACAGGAGAACAAAAACTTCTCGGTGAGGTGCCTGGGAAGCTGGGGGCCCTGCTGAGCAGGGCAAGATGGGGGCATCTGAGTCACCCGCCAGGTGCCAGAGCTCACTCTGCATTTGTCCAGTCCCCAGGGTGGCCCCGGCCTGTCCTTGTAGGGAGCGAAAGCCAGAGTCCGAGCTGTCCTGGGGGACTGGGCAGGAGCTTAAGACAGGCGACCTGGGCGGAGAGGGCACAGACCATCGCCTCCGGCACATCCAGGCATGGTGAGTGTGGCCAGCAGGCCACTGGGGCAGGAGCGGGTGTGAACATGCCTGCATTTGTACAGGGTGCGCCTTTGCGACTGTGTGTACGCGCGTGTTGCCTACATGAGTGTGATTTGTGGGAGTGTGTGTGTGCACACGAGTTGAGTTTGTTTCTGTGAGGGTGTTAGGTGGGGAAGATCTGTGCCCCATGGCTGCCTCAGGGACATCTGCGGTTGGAAGCTGAGGGTCCTGGTCTTCACACTGGAAAGGCCCACTTGCTGGCCGCCTGCATGGTCCATTTGCTCCTTGGACGTCCAGGCCCAGCTGGCTCCTGGCCAAGATCAAGATGAGCCCTGGGTGCTGTGCTGTCAGGACCTGGTCAAGGCTGCCCCGGGCCAGGCTTGAGATCCCCTTGGAATCCCTAGTGCCATGGTCCACCCGTCCTCTGTGTTGTTTTCCCAAACACCAGCCTGCAAGCCCCTCAGCCTTGGTGTTCTCACATTAGGCCAGCAGGAAGACTAAGAAGAAGGAAGGGGGGGGCCTACGGGCCCAGAGGGCATCATCCAACGTCTTCTCCAACTTCGAGCAGACCCAGATCCAGGAGTTCAAGGAGGTGAGGCTTTGCTTTTGTCCCAGGACCACTCCACCCAGTAACTCCTGCCCAAGGGGTCCCCTGTGAATCGTAATGCAGTTGACCGAAAGACCCTGCATGAGCCTCACTCTGGAGCCAGTGAGAGTAGATGCCTATCCTAACATGGTGCGACCGGCCTGGGTTTCAGGCATTCACACTAATGGATCAGAACCGAGATGGCTTTATCGACAAGGAGGACCTAAAGGACACCTACGCCTCACTGGGTAGGTGCCGTGGGACAGAACTCCACCACAGCCCGCCTCGGGGTGTCCTTCAGTTCTGGAGAGAGTTGCTCTGCACCTGGGCCTTACAGCCTGACCTGACACCCCATGTCCCATGGGCTGCGAGGTGGCGGCCTGGGCCTCCCCTAGGGGAGAGATCCCTCTGACTCGATCAGGGCATCCCAGCGTGGGGTGGGTGGCACAGCTGAAGCACGGGCACCCTGGATAGGAGGCTGGGACCAAAGCTCCAGGGAAGCACTAAGACCCCAGAGGGACACCAGTACATGGGGAGGCTTGTCCTCCTTCCCCCAAGCCTGGCAAGGAAGCCCAGAAACAGACTTAGGAGAAGATGCGGAGGGCGGCTCGTGGTCCTCTGAAGAGCCAAAGGCTGGCCCTTTCTTCTTCAACTTCCCATCTGGGGGCATATTCTCAGCCTGAGGCAATCCCAGGGGAGAATGGGTAGGTTTCTTTCCTCTGGGCCCCCTTATGCTCAGGTAAGCAGATCACAGGTCTTCCTGGGCTACATGCATGGCCTCTTCCTCCTCCCCAGCTGCCCATCTCCCCAGGGCTCAGGGTTTGGGGTTCTGCTGACATGCAGACCTGGGCCACCACACCTGGGCCACGTGACCACCCCCCCACCACGGGCTTACCTCCCTCCTTCTGGCCTTCCCAGTTTGAGTGATAGAGGTGGGAGACCAATGGGGACAGCAGATGCATCAACAGCAGAACAGCCGGGGGGTGTGACATTCCTGCCTGGTCTTATGTTGGTGATAGGCAAAACCAACATCAAGGATGACGAGCTGGACGCCATGCTCAAGGAGGCCTCGGGGCCCATCAACTTCACCATGTTCCTGAATATGTTTGGGGCAAAGCTGACAGGTGAGAGCCATGGGTCCAGGCTCCTCTCTGGCCAGGGGCAGCCCTCAGGCCAGTCTGCCAAGGCACTATGTGTTTTGTTAGCTCCTAACACTCAGAAATTCAGATATTTCACATAAAAATCCAGATTTTCAGATTTGTTGAAAAGCCCTAGGACTTGACATTCTGGTACCCACATTCGTGGGTCACACATGTGACCAGCGGGCATGTGAAGTTATCCTTCCTCCCGTCTGCCTAGTGGTGGTAACCTGCCTTCCACTGAGCATTCACTCCACCTTTGGGGCTAGGCAGGATTCTGGGGACCCCCAGGCCCCTCAGAGTGGGAGCTGCAGGGTCTCCGCAGTGCTCAAGAGCTGGAGGGACATTCAGGCCAAGCCCTGGGATGGCCCAGAGCAGGACTGGAGCCCTAAACAGTTGAAGGCCTTTTGTGGGCAGGTACGGATGCTGAGGAGACCATCTTAAATGCCTTCAAGATGCTGGATCCTGATGGCAAAGGCAGCATCAACAAGGACTAGTGAGTGTGGCTACAGGCACCTAGGCATCACCCCTGAGGGATGCCAAGCCCACCTCCCCTCACCCCACCCCAGTCTCCAGGCCTTGGGCTGCCTATCCCCAAGATCCTGAGTCCCTGAGGGCAAAATCAGTCTTGCCCAGCCAGTGGCCCGGGAGGTCATCACCACTTGGACCATCACTGGGTGTTTAAGCCCTTTTGGGGGAGTGGGCCTATGTGGTATACCAGGCACTTGCCCCTAACCCCCCCAGTCTCCTCCCTGCAGATGGAGCCCCCCCCCAGGGGTGGTGACCCCAGAGTGTGTGAGTCAGGAAAGACTCCCTGATGACCACTTCCTGGTGTCCAGGACTCACCCTTTAGCCAGGCTTCTGAGAAGCACCTGTGCTGTGAGTGGGTGGGATTATAGGGTGACCAGACCCCCGCCTTGGGGTATCCCATGGTGGAAGAACCAACAGTGTGTACTGACCCAAGTCATGGGGCTCCCCTGGGGCCATCCCTCCAGTTCTTCCAGTGAAGCCTAATTTGGCTCCTCCCTCCTTTTCCTCAGCATCAAGCGGCTGTTGATGTCCCAGGCAGACAAGATGACCGCTGAAGAGGTTTGGCCCACTCTGCCCTCACCCCACTTCCTTACCCCATGTGCCTCTATGAAGCTCAAGAATAGGGGGTTTAGCTAGGGAGAATCACCCTGGGCCCCCCGAGGCTGCAGCATCAGGGTGGGCAGGATACCCCCGGCCCCACCCCTGGCTCTGCCGTGTGCCCCCCAGCCTCCCTTTCCCTCAACCCCACAAGCAAAAACAACCCTGGAACTGGCTGGAGTTCAGTGCCTGTAATTTGCCAGACCATTTTGTTCCTTCCCCTCCTCCCTGGGCCTGACTACCCCAACCGGACCGGCTTGCAGGTGGACCAGATGTTCCAGTTTGCTACCATCGATGCTGCGGGCAACCTGGACTATAAGGCATTGAGCTACGTGCTCACCCACGGGGAGGAGAAGGAGGAGTGAAGGGCACCTCCCCCAGCCCCACCTGGGCTGCAGCCAGTTCAATAAACATGAACCCATAAACCTGCCTGCCAGTGTCTGCAGGAGGAGAGGAGAAGGCGTCCGCCTGGGGGTGGGAGGGTCTGCAGATGCGGAACTTCTGCCTAGGGCTGGGAGAAGTGTCTGCCTTGTTGGGGAGAGTTTGGGGGAGGGCCCATGGGGGGTAGAAGCGTGTGCTTGGAACTGGGAGAGGCTGGAGGGGAAGGGTGTGGTAGGGGTGGGAGCGTCTGCCGGGAGTGGGAGGATCTTCCTGTAGGGCCCTCCCTCTGCTTCCCCCTCCCAGAGCAGCCTGACCCCACCTGCTGTCCTAGCACTCACGCAGGGAGTCACTCACTCTGCAGTCGGCAGAGGTTGAGAAAAGCTATGGGTTGGGATTCCTTAAGGAAGCTGTTTCTCACAACTGTCCACTCCAGCCTCAGTCCTACCAGGGGCCCTCAGGACGCCCGATCCATGTGGCTTCCCCTCAGCCCTTGTTCTTCAAGCCAGGTCCATCCTGCATACACTGCTCCTGCGCCAGCCACCCTGCATCTGGCCTGGCCACTGGGGCACCTGCCTGCCTGGTGGCCGCACCGGCAGTTCTTGCTCTAGCCACAGGGTCTCCCCTAGGCCATCCTGCTGTGCTCTGGGTGTGCCAAGGACTCCAAATCCCTCTGGCACCTGCTGGATGCTGTCTCCCTGGGACCAGAGCCCACCCCTCCTGGCCTCCCCTTCATGTCCCCAGGACCACTTCTTGATGCACTGATGGCTCTTTTGGCTTCCAGAACTCTGCAGGGACCCCTGTGACCTCTCTGCAGGTCCCGGGGCCTCCAGTGGCTCAGGGCTCCCCCAAGAGAATGGCGCTGGGAATGAGTGGCCCCTGCCTGAGCTTCCTACAGTCCACGCTGGAGGTGGTGGGGGCGTGCCCACATGGAGCCTCAGGGAGTAGCTGCCGGGTGGGGCTCATGATCCACAGCCTCTGGGGACATGTCCTCCTGGATGGAGTGGCTCACGTGGGCCTCAGCCTGTAGGCGCCGGTACCGAGTGTGGAAAAACACCACCAGGAAACAGCTGAAGAAGGCGCACAGGCCAGCCATCAGCAGCATGGACACTGGGGAGACACAGCCCAGCTCTGCTCCAAGGCTTGCTCAAGCACCCAGAGCTCCCCACCCCTAACCCAGAGTACCCAAAGATCTGGCAGAGCTCCAGCTGACCCCACTAGCCAAGAGCAGAGAGGGACCTGGAAACATCTGTCCCAGCTCCCAACAGGCCCTGAGGGCATTCACAGAGCCAGGTGTGGTGAGCTCCAAGGTCAGCAGTATGGGGTCTCCAGATGTGGCCACCTCACCCCCGTCTCTCTCTGCCTCCCTATGTCTTTCCCTGGTCTCATTTTAAAACGACTCACATGGGTTTCAGACATTGGGCTTTCACCAGGGCCTCAGGCCTACCCCCAGCACAGTGAGCCTTGGAGGGGAAAGGTCAGCCTCGTTGCCCTCTGACCCCCGGGCCCCTGCCCTGTGGGTGCCCAGTGCGTGCAAAGGAGAGTGAAAGGTGCCAAGAGAAAGGGGCCCATGGAGGGAGGTCCCAGCGCTGGGAGGGGGGTGAGGAAGGCCCAGGCACCGACCTCCTCACTTGTGCTCTGGGGTCTCTATGCAGGCGGGGGCACTCACCCGTCCAGTCCAATGGGCCCTGGTCATCCTGACAGGTGGAGACGGACGGCTCCGCACGACGCACGGTCAGGGCGGTCAGCAGGACCATGATGAGCACACCCTCGGCCTGCCTGGACGGACACAAGGCCCTCAGCCCTGCCCTGGGCACTGCTCAGTACTCACAGTGCCACTGGGCTTTCTGAGGCCAGTGTCCTATTCTGCTCAGCGTGGGGCATGGCAGCTAGCCCAGGACTGCACAGCTCAGAACACGGTGGCCTTCGCCCGAGCAAACTGGTTACCCACTGTGTAGCCAGGGGTGGGGTGAGGACGAGGACTCTCGGGTCCCCAGGAAAGCGGTGGAGGGACAGACACTCACCCCAGCACGATGACCAGGCCTGCGGCTGCACCTTCACCTACAGGAAAGGAGCACTCGACCACCAGCTCCATGGCGATGGGCGCCACCGAGAAGCCAAAGAGCCCCAGCAGTGAGCAGATGGCGGCCAGTGCCAAGGTCTGTCCCTGCAGCTGAGACACCTGGGGGATGGTGAGCCAATGGAGAGATGGGGCACCAGTCAGAGTGTGCAGCATGTACACCCAGCCCCACCCTGGCCCTGCACCAGCACCCCCTCTCGACTGAGCAGGGAGCAGGGATAGGCCAGTGGCCAGGGTCGGGGACCACCCTAGTGGGCAGTGCCTAAGCCTGAGAAGGTCTGAATTTCTGCTTTGACCCATCTGTCAGCTGCCCTGTCCCAGACCATCCCACCCACACCCCTGTAGGCGGGTCTTGGTTCAGGGGGACTCTCACCAGTGCAAAGGCCACACAGACTATGGAGGTCAGACAGAAGCCAATCTTGACAGCTTCAGTGAACTGTTTGGTCCGGTCCACATACAGGCTGAGAACCAGTGCCCCCAGGACTCCAAATACAATGAAGAGAGCCCCGCAAAGGCCTGCAAATTCCTGGAGGAGAGGAGGTCAGGGGTCCCCCATTATTGGGTCACTGTGATACCAGGGTCCCAGGAGAAGGACCCCATCCTCAGGGCGTATGCCATCGCCGAGAAGCCCGTGGCAGGGTGACATGGAAGGCTCAGCTGCATGGTTAGCCATGAGTGAGGGATGGCAGTCCCCCCCAGGTGCCTCTTTCCTGTGGCACCCCACGCCAGGAACCCAACAGTTGCTAAAGGAAAGGGCACCTGGGGGGGGGGTGCCCATGTGCTGCTCATGAGTTTGGAACATACCAGGCCTGAATCCCACACCCAGGGCTGATGCCAGGCAGCAGAGAGCAAGGCCAGAGATGCTATGAGCAGAGCAAGGCCCTCCCAATCTCCAAATATCAGAAGATGACCTTTCCCTGGAGACCCTCAGGGTTGGGGCCAATGTGGATGAGGCAGTGGGAAAGATAGTGAAAAGCGCCACACAAAATCCCAGCACATCTCTGGGCACCGCCACCACCCCTCCCCAAGGCTATGACCCCACCATCAGACGCATCTGGCACCCAACACGTTTCACACACAACCTCTCAACACCACCCACAAGAGGAGGTTACCCTGTCCAGGCGTGGAAACCCAGTGTTTGGGGCAGTCTTCAGGGTACTAGCAATGGCCCCCAAGCCCCATCCTTGCACAGGAGAGGGGGCTGGGTGGGGCCAGCACTCACGTTGGAGTAGCCCTTCACACAAAGGACCTGCTCCAGGAGAACCGAGAAGCTGGAGAAGATGCCGATGCCGCCTCCGAAACACGCGGCCAGGATGATATAGGCTCTGTTCCCTAAGAGCTGCAGGGGAAGGCGCCGCTCAGCCCGGGAACGAGTGGGATACTGAGGACACCCCAGCAGGGCCTGTCCTAACCCCCTTCCCTCCTCAGCCTTCTCCCCACACCAGGTCACCCCAGCCCTGGATCCCACAGCACTAACCAGCTTCAACCCATCCAGAAACTTCTCTGAGGTGGAGTGGGCGGCCCCTGCAGAGGGTGGGCTGGGAGGCACACTCTCCCAGAGGCAGGCACTGGCCAGGAGACAGGTGAGGCCGGCAGGGATGATATAGATGCCCAGCTGTGGAGGGGGCACACGTGAGTGTGTGCACGTGTGTGTGTGTGTGCACTCACACATGCACATCAGGGCTTCACACCCACTGTTCTGGGCACACTGCCTCCCTTGCCAGCCATCCCTAGGCAGGCAAAGGCAAGCCCCAGGTCCTGCTTTGCCCTGCTTCCTCTAGAACCCTGGCTTTCAAAATATCCCCCACAGATGACTCCCACAGTGACACCCTTAGCCCAACCCTCTCCCTGGGCCCCAGACTCACCCATCCAACCGCTGGCTGACCCTTTCTGCCTGTCTTTGTGGGACCCCCAACACATACCGAGCTGCACCCCCAAACCTGGCCTGAGCCTGCCCCCACTTCCCAACCCAGCCAAAATCCTAGCTCCCTACCTGCACACTGCAGCCACATCTTTGGCTCCCCGGATCTCTGCACCAGGTCAAATCACTCTCCCCTTAGACATTCCCAGAGCTTCCATCACTCAATGCCAACCACCTGCCACCTGCACTGACGCTTCCCTCCACCCTTCCCTTGCTCAGCAGACACACTGACCTCTGGCTGCAGCCCCTACCCCTCAACCTCACATCCACCTCAGGCATGTGGAAAAATCCTGTGGGCACCAAGTATACTTGCCAATGTGGTCACAGGGAGGGGCAGGGGTACACTCTCAGACAGGTGTGGGCACACTTGTACATGCGCATGCACATACCACATAAACACACATGTATGCACATGCAAGCCCACCATGCAAACATATGCACCACATACACGCACACATACCTATGCACATGTGAGCCCACCGTGCACACATATGCACCACACACGTACATACACCTATGCACATGCAAGCCCACCGTGCACACACATGCACCACACACATGTGCGCATACACCTATGCATATGTAAGCCCACCGTGCACACACATGCACCACACACAGGCACACACACCTATGCACATGTGAGCCCACCGTGCACACACATGCACCACACACATGCACACAAACCTACACACATGCAAGCCCACCATGCACATGCATGCACCACACATTTGCACACGTGTATGTATATACGAGCCCACCATGCAAACACGTGCACCACACACATACACACATGTATGTATGTATGAGTCCATCATGCATACACATGCACCACACACATATGCACATGTGAGCCCACCATGCACATATGAACCACACACAAATGCACATGCATGTGTGCATGTACTTCATGAGCTCCCTCACCATCATAGGGATATCCTTGTCCTTCTTCACCAGGGCAGGTGACAGCAGGTTGGCCACCAGGATGCCCAAGGGGTTTGCTGGATGGACAGACGGAGACACATGTCTGGTCAGCCATGGCCAGGCCTGGTCTCCAGCCCACAGCCAGAGCCCTTTGCCCTCCAAGAGCTGGGAGTGCAGAGGTGCCACAACCCCCAGAAGACCATCAGCCTCACCCCTGCCACTCACACATGGTGCCGATCATGTTGGCTGTGGCTCGCTGGTGCTCCGGGAACCACAAGGCAGCCAGCTTGGCTGGAGAGAAGATGACCAGGGTCTGTGCCAGAGCACAGAGGCTCTGCCCAGCCATGAGGAAGGCAAATGGGTCCTGGATCTCGATGAACAGGAAGGGCAGGGTTCTGAACACACTCCCAGCAAAGTTCAGCCATGCGCACACGATGGTCTGCAGGGACAGAGCACTGCCTGGCCAGCCCAGACACCCCACCAGCACCCTAACCACTGCCTTGCCACCCAAATGACTCTGCCTGGAGCCCCCCCCCAGGGAGGAAGCAATGGCTCTTGAGCCCTTCCTTACTCAAGGACCCTGCCCCATCTAAGAGACAGCCCTGGCTTGGTTTCCAACTCACTGCCCAGCGGAGCCCAACAGAGTCCAGAACCCAGATGGCCACCACGCCGGACGGGATGGACGCCACAAAGTAGATTAGCGAAAGCCAGTTGATCTGCTTGGTGGAGAGGAAGAAGTGGTGGGCAATCGTGTCGGCCACGGGAGCGAAGCTGAGCCACAGCTGTGGATACACACTGGTGTCAGTCCCAGGGCCAGGCACCACAGAAACCACAGCCACCCGCTGTCCCAGGCTTGGCCAGCCAGCCTGAGGCAGAGAATGTCCAGCAGTCCCATAAGGGCCAGGCTCTTCACCTAGTCACCTCTGAGGGAGTATACCAGGTGGCAGGTGTGCGGGGGTCAGACAGACAGTGCGCCTGGAATGTGGAGCAGATCATCCCTCAGACATGGTCTTGGTGGATAGACAGAGGCCAAAGACCTGACCAGAGCCTAAAGGACCGGGAGTCCTGCCAAGATTGACCTTCTAAGGAGAAGGCCCGGAGGGATGTCAGTGAGAGGCAGAGGACTCCAGGGGGAAGGGAAGCTCTATGTAGTGAGTGGGCATGAAGGCCAAGTGCTGGATGGCATTGGGGCCTGGGACGCTAGAAAAGGAGATCCTGCCTAGCCACCTCAGTCACACAGATGTGGATTGCCCAAATGGCTGGGCAGAGGAGCACATTTGGGGGGAGGAGGACACTCAGTGTCTGTGGCGAACATCCCGGTAGATAAGGGTAAGAAGCAGGGTGGGCTTGGAGCCATTGAAGGGATAGTGGAAGGGATGTTTCCATGGTGGGGAAGGAGGATACAAAGAGGCCCAAAAGGTATCTCCAGCTTGTCTAGAAACTTGGAGTCCCAGGTGGAAAACCCTGGATTGTGTGTTGGCCCTGCCCAAGGCCAGCCCACCTGTCCTACAGGAGACCCAAGTGTTTAGGAGGTAGACCCTCCCTGACAGTGTCACAGGTGACATTTCCCAGCCTCAGGTGCTGTCAAACACTGGGACTTTTAACCCCACAGACCTTCAGCAAACAGTACATTCAATTAGGTCAGTGGGGAAGACTTCCTGGTGGAGGTGAGGCACTGTCTCCTCCCTGAAGGATGGGTGAGAAGAGGGGCTCTCCAAGGCTTATAAGGAGAGAGATGCGAAGCAGGTCAGGGAGGGACCAAAGACAAGGGTACCACAAATCAAAGTCCACCATCGCTGCAACTCTGCGAGACACAGGAATGCAGGAGCTGGCCCCAGGACCACACCCTCCGTGGTGAGGCTTGCTGACCCAAGCAGATACTGACTGCAGGCCTCACATGACAAAGAACTTGAGCAACAGCTGCCTTTTCTTCCTTTTTCTTTTTTAGGGACAAACCAGAGGATAGCTCTTCCAGGTGCAGAAGGAGACCCCATGCAGGTCCCGCTGCTTCCTGCCCAGCCTGACCCAGCAGAGAGGGCTCGGTATCCGTTCTCTAACCCTGCCCTGCCGAGCCAAGCCCGTTCCTTGTTCCTCCCCAAGTCTGTGGCCAACAGAGCAGAGATGGGTCTGAATTGTGCCAGGTAACATGAGGACAACAGTATGTCTCTAGCGCACAAGAATTCCCTTCAACCTTCTCCAGCCCTGCCAGGTAACTCCGCACCTCCTTTTGAGCGCGCTGATAGTTGTTCCACAGGCTGGTTCCTGCCCAGGCTACTGGGCAGTCTCCTCGCTCTACTTTGGGGCCACCTAGACCTCACTCCAGGCACTGCTCCACCTGCCTCTGACACTGCCCTCTCAGAACATGGGACCTGCGGCCACCCAGCTGCAGACCAAGTACACAAGTAGACTTGGCTGGGGTGAGCCTCATGGTCAGTGCTCACTGTGGTGACCACAACAGGGATCACCGTTCCTGGTGAGAGTCCCGTTTGCTCCATAGTAACTCGTGGACCAAAGGGGAGTAAGCAGGATGCTGTCTCAATGTCCAAGGAAGTTCTAGAAGCCACTCACCACACCCATGCACTCTCAGACTCATCAAAGCCATTTTAGGGGCTGAAGGAGACCCCTGCTCTGTGTCCTTAGACCACTGCACCAAAACCCAATTCTGGCCTTCTAGCCAGCTACACAGGGACCTGGTGAGAAGCCACAGGAAAAAAAAAAAAAGAGGTTTCCAGAATCATAGGAGACTTCAGGACAGGCCATGGATGCCACCTGTCCCAGCACAGGGCCGGCTCTCCATACCCAGGCCAGTAAGGAAAGGAGGGAAAAGGCCCTGATCAGTGTGGAATAATACCCAGGAGTACTTGCTGCTCAAGAACCCCCAAGTCAGCGTCTGCCCAGAATGTCCACACCTGCCTGCCCATCCCTGCTCATGAGTCTGCACTTCCCGATAGTCCCTCGGCCACTCACAACCTCCCCCAGCTGTGGAGCCTGCTGCCAAGGTAGCTGTTCATTACATGACTACTTGGTGGCCAAATGTGCTTGACAAGTCCCTGGGTTCTGTGATAAGCTGAGTGGTCATGGACAGGTTCCTTCAGGCACACACAGGAGGCAGAGCAGGCAGCACCAGGGAAGTGAGAGAGTGGCCTCATGGAGCGTGGAGCACTGCAGTCTGACTCTATGAGCAGGTGGCCATGTAAGGGTCAGGTGTGGGAAGGCTGGCCCCAAACCCCCCTCTCCATTCAAGTGCAGACGGGTATCTGTCCAAGGGGCAAGGGGCTAGGGCAGCAAAAAGCTCACCCCACTGAGCCCACTGTTTGGGATGGGCTGGGGAAAGAGGGGCCCAAGGCCCTGGGCAGAACAACCTGGGGGCTCGGAGTGAGTTGGGGACAAGCAGGCTGGGGAGCTGGTCCCCAGTAACTGGCAGATCCTGTTCTCAGTGGCTGATCAACTAGTCTCAGGGGCTGAGTGGCTGCCAGCAGTGGGAACCATTCTAGAACAGGTAACCGGTCACTGGAGACCCCAGCTGGGGAGCTATAGAGAGACTGGGTGTACAGATAAGGAAACCCGACATGCTGAGTCAAAAATGCAGTGAGGACCTCCAGGGCACAGGTGAGCAAAGGCGGCTGGGCCCTGCCCTGCCTTGTGGGTGGGGGTGGGGAGTCTGGAGAGGGAGGGCAGGAGCCGGATCCGAGGCCTGCTGCCAGGTGTTGGGTCTTCCAGGAGGGTGGGGTAACTGGAAGGCCCCTTTTCAGCTATGCCAGTGACTCCCCTGTCCTCCGACGACGCAGGAGAGAGAGTGTTTCAAAACACTATGGGTCACAGGAAAGAGGCTCTGCCACCACGAGGACAGACGCTAACCCCTTTTCTCCCTATGCAGCCAGGAGAAGGGGCCCCGCGCCTCCGCGCCTGCTGGGTTCTCCGGCTCCTGCACTCCCAGCGGTCCCGCCGCCCCGTCCTTGCAGACCGAGCACTCTGGGAGCACCGGGACAACGGCAGGTGGGAGGAGCGCGAGGACTCGGACCGGGGTCCCCGCTCGGCCCGCCTCCCCCCGCGCCCGCGCCGGGAAGCCGCCCTAGAGCCCCGGTACCGTGGCGTTGGAGAAGTTCAGCAGGCTGAGCACCAGCAGGAAGACCCAGCGGCGCGCGTAGGCGCGATAGCCCAGCAGCGCGCCCAGGGCCGAGGTCGCGTCGGCGCCCGGCCGGTCCTCCTCCTCTCCCGCCATCGCCGGCCGCTCCTTTGGCAGGATTGAGCAACTCGGCGGCCGGGCGAGGACCGCCCTGGGAGGTGGTGCCAGGCGCGCGGGGCGGGCCGCGCGGGGTCAGTCCCAGCCCCTAGGGCAGGAGGGAAAGGCCTCCAGTTATGAGGTTGGACCCTCTTCCATTAGCCAGCCAGGATGGAAATCTCTGCCCCAGAAACAGGCACAAAGTCTCCTGGCAGGGGCCAAACAGGTCACGACCTCTGTGGTCGTTGAGGTGGACGCGCACACGTGGGTGGGTACAGGAGTGGGGGGGCATCGTAAAGTCATTCAACCCGGCAAAAGGTCCGCATTTCCCCGGAAAGGGCGTGGAAAGGTCCCCTCCACCACCACCTCCCCCAATTCCTGCTGTCCAAAGGAGGCACCAGGAGCAGCAGGAAGCCAGCTCAGAAGAGGAGGCTGGAATCAGTTTGCAAAGAGCCTCCAGTCCAGACTAGTCATTAGATTGGGCCCTGTGGTGGACAGAGGTGATGCTGGCCAAGGGGGAAGCGGAGTCCAAGGCCAGCCTGTCCTGCCCAGGAGAAGGGCAGTGTCACAAGGGTGAACCTGGGGGCAGTCAACCTCCCCCAGTTGTCAGTTGCAGCTGACAACTGAGGAAACAGCTGGGGCACAGTGGGGAGAGAACTGAGAGCTGGAAAGCAAGAACTCCCCTGTTGCAAGCCTCCTCTCCAGCTTGCTCCCCACCAGGAGTCCACCACAGACATCTCTTCTACTCTCCCTAAGGTCACCTGTGATCTCCATGCTGCTGACATAAACGGACATGATATAGGCCTGGCACTCTTGTCCTTCTCTACCTCTGACGCTCCTGCTCAGCTGGGGGCCGGGGGCCTCCTCCCCATCCCTAGGGCTCTTCTGTGGAGTAGGCAGCTCAGTAAGGTCACAGTTACATGTCTACATGCCAACAACGAAATGTGGAAATGAAAGTTAAAGACACAATACCATTTACAATTACTTCAGATAATTAAATACTTGGATCTGTAAAAGTTTATAAAAGGAAACCTCGACAAAGATGGAGTCAGGAGTCCAGATGCGTGAGCTCTCACGCTGTACCATTCAGTGTCAAAAATTGCCTATACAGACCCTAACAGAAGAATTGTTAATAGGAGAGAATCATCAGTTACATGCCGGAAGAGGAAAAGATGTGCATTGCATCTCCTATAAGAAATTAACCACCCCTGTAGCTCAGCCCGTGAGAAACTGTCATCATGGTAGGCTCTTGCCTTTCTCCAGTGGACTTTCATTCCCAATAACCCCTCCCAACTTCCTCCTCCTTCTCTCTCTCTCTCTTTTTAAAGATTTTACTTATTTGACAGAGAGAGACATAGCGAGAGAGGGAACACAAGCAGGGGGAGTAGAAGAGGGAGAAGCAGGGCTCTCATGGAAGCAGGGAGCCCAATGTGGGGCTTGAACTCAGGACCCCAGGATCATGACCTGAGCTGAAGGCAGACGCTTAACAGCTGAGCCACCCAGGTGCCCTCTTCCTTCTCTTTCAAAAAACATTCCTTTCCTTTGTGTGTTAGACTAGCCTATGATTTTGGCTGCAGCTTTCTTGTCCTGCATTGCAATTCTTTGCTATTCCTGAGTAAACTCTTTTTTTTTTTTTTTGCTGGTAAAATAACTGACCTTTATTTTTAAGGAAAACAGGTATAAACTTAGCAAACTCTACACAGGACTTGTATGCTAAAAATTACACAACATAAGTGAAAGAAATCAATGAAGACCTTAAAAAAAGGAAGAGATATACCATGTTCATGGATTGGAAGACTCAACACAGTAAAAATGTCAGTTCTCCCCAGACTGATCTATAGATCTAATACAGCTCCTATCAAAAGGGTTTTGTAAATAGACTGGGAAAAAATATTTGCAAGCCACATATCCAACAAAGGACTGGTATATAGGATATATAAAAAGTCCTCAAAACTCAACTGTAAAAAAAAAAAAGAAAGAAAAACAAAACAAAAGCCCAATTAGCAAAAGACAGGAAGAGCCATCTCACTGAAAATAATATACAAATGACAAGTGATGATTAATGACTCACATCACTAGCTATTAGGAAAATACAAATTAAAACCACAGTGAGGTACCACTACATACCTTTCAGAATGGTGGAAAGAAAAATCAATGACATCATGCTGGTGAAGTTATGGGTAACTCAGTTACCTATCCACTGCTGTTAAGAATTTAAATGGTACAGCCACTGCAGACAACAGGTCGACAGTTTCTTATAAAACTAACATGCAATTATCATACAACCCAGCAGTTGCACTCTGAGGCATTTATCCCAGAAAACTAAAAACTTATTTTCAACAAAAATCCATGCCCAAATGTTTACAGCAGCTTTATTTGTGATACCCCAAAACTGAAAACAACCCAATTGCTTTTTAGTGAGCACATGGTTAAGCCAACTGTACTGCATCCACAGCAGGACTGGAACTCGGGGGGAATGCACTGTTCATACACAAAGCAATCTGCGGAATCTCAGAGTAATTATGCTGAGTGGGGGAAAAAAATCCAAGTTCAGAAAGTTACATACTATATAATCTATCAACCTCAAAGGGAAACTGCCAGTTATTTTACCAGCAAAAAATGGGTTTATTTGGGAATAGCAGAGAATCACAGACCAGGGCAAGCAACTTACAACAAAACCAAAGGCTAGTCTGGGAAAAGAAAGAGGAAAGAGGAAGTTGGGAGGAAAACAGGAAGTCCGTTAGGGTAAAACTGGGAGGTGGAAGTGTACTGGCTTCTCATTGGCTAGGCTGTTGCTGGGGGAGGTGGAAGCTTTCCTCCTGCTGGGATAAAGTAGTAGCTACAGTGGCACCAGCTCACTTTCAAGGTCCCTCTCATTTTGCTGGGTCTTCACCTATAGAGCCTCCCTATTCCATTTTAGTGAGGGTTCCCTTTATTAATATGCACAAATTCCACTTGTTGACACTTTTGAAAAGATAAAATTTTAGAAGTGGAGAGCAGATCAGTGGTTTGAAGAGGGAGCAGGAGGGAGATGGGTTCCTCCTGGCAATGGAAATACTGTCTTGACTTGTGGCAGTGGGAAAGAGTCTACGTGTTGCACACCCTTGTGACGTCCACGTAAGCGAAACTGGAGAAATCTAAGATGGCATTCATCCATGTTGGTGTCATGGCTGTGATATCAAGCAGTTGTGTTTTGAAGATGTTACCTTTGGGGGAAACTGGGCAAAGCGTACAAGGAATCTCTGTTTTACATCTTACAACTGCATTTGAATCTATAATTATCTCAAAATAAGTTTAATTTTAAAAACTCACATAACATGGAAAGCACACTCATTTGGAAACAACTTTCTCCACTCTCACACTTTATTTAAATTTGGGCAAGTATCTTCGGCATAAGCATTTAAGCTGTTCAAGTTTTGAATCGAGGTAAAACACCATCCATGAAGGGTCACTCCGCACCCAGAATCCACCGGCACACCGCTGGGACCACCATACCTTGAAGAAACCCTTCAGTGATCTCCACCCAATGTCATCCTTTAAAAATGATCTTTAGGTGGCACCTGGGTGGCTCAGAGGGTTGAGCCTCTGCTTTCAGCTCAGGTCATGGTCCCCGGGTCCTGGGATAGAGTCCCGCATCAGGCTCTGTGCTCGGCGGGAGCCTGCTTCTTTCTCTCCCTCTGCCTGCCATTTCCTCTGTTTGTGCTCTCTCTCTCTCTCTGTCAAATAGATAAATAAAATCTTTTTTAAAAAATAAATAAATAAAAATTAAAATGATCTTTAAAGGTTTGTTTAAAAAAATTTTTTAAATAAAAATAAAGGTTTGTTTAAAATAACATCTGACACACAACTATGACTAAATCTTTGTTCCAATTTTTTATCTCCTTTTTTCTTAAACAAATACAGACTCCCATTAGCATCCCAAAGTAGCATTAATCAAGGCTTTTTCAGGCCACTGTGTCTTCCCCAAACAATATCTTGTTCAAAATTAAGCAACTGAGAGCAGTCCCTTTGCCAAGAATGGAGCCCAGGCAACACCTTCTTCACTGAGGATATTGGGGAAGAAATCTCACCTCAGATGATGAGATGCTCACAGTCCATCCTGCTTGTTTGGTTTTTACTCGGCTTTTATCTGCTCCTCTCAAGAGTATGTCAGCTGTTTGAGGGCAGGAGCCATTCCCGAATCCCTGGAACAGGCTGGGGCCAGCACACACCAGTGGAAGAAGAGACAAGTGTGTGGGATGGGCGACCTCTCTGCTTTGCCCCATCCTGTCCAGCAGGTTCTCCACAGGGTGGCCCACTACCCCCACCCCGCCCTGCAATGCGCATCCTGGACAGGAGCCTCTGAGCCTTTAGATTCCAGACACACACCCTCCCATCCACATCTTTACTCATGTCTACCCCATGCTGCTTTCCCCAAGTTCACGGCTGCTGAAAGCCCCCACACACCAATGCTGCACCACAGCAGGGAACCAAGTAGGCAAATCCGAGTCTGGACTCTCAGGCTGCCTCAAAAAGGACGCTGTGACTTCATCCTTAGCCATATGGGCAGCCCATCAGGGAGTCTGCACTGGAATGTGAACCTGTTTAGTTAGAGGAAGAAAGTCTCTGGTCACTGTGGTCTGTGCTCCAGTTGGGCCCCATCAGAGAGAAGCCCCTTGGGATTGCCTCCTCCTGGTCTGTTCTGCCTCTCCCACAGTGGAGGTAAGCCAGCCTTGGAGGCTCATGCCATCACAAAGTCACGAGGAGTATCTGCAGCCCCAGCTGGCTAGCCCATCTCACGAAGAACTCTGGGGTCCAACTCTTTTCTTGTTACTCAGACCTGTTCTGTCTGCTAAAAAAAGAGGAAGGATCTGAGTTCTCACTTTTCTGTATGTTCATAGTGAGGTGGACAGTTTTTTGTATGTGCATGGTGTAGAGTAGTATCTAGTATGTATAGGAGAGAGAGAGGTGGCCATCTAGTGTTGCTGTGCATGGACTGATGTTCACCTGTGTGTGTGTGTGTGTGAAATACCAGATGGTACCTAGTGTGTGTTCATGTTGTGTTATGTAAGACCGTGTGGGTTTTGATATGTGTGGTGCAAGATGGGTCTCTGTCTCCTGTGTGTGCGTAGCAGGGTGAAATAGGAAAATAGGCATCTAATTCTTTGGTGTGTAGTTTGTGAAGTGCGTCTACTCTGTGTGTGTGTGTGTGTGTGTGTGTGTGAGATATGACTGTGTTACATCAGAAGCTGTGCTGGGTCTGAGATTTTGCTCTACTTGTGAGCTCAGAAGCCAGCCTACCCAGGTCACATGTATGTGTATGCAGGAACCCCAGGACCTGGGTCGGGGTGAGCAGCACCTGTCCCATGCAGCTACAGCAACACCTTGTATTGATTCCTCCAGTTTTCGTCTCCATGAGGGGGGCAGATGGCGTGCACGCACCCTGGGGTGCACTTCCAGAGAAGAAGCCTGACACAGGACACTGTTATCTCATACCACCCTGCCTTCCAGAGAGAACAACCTTCATGCTGGCATGTGAGTACATCTCCAGGGAAAAGAGGGATGGGCATTGTTCCTGACTCCCCCGGAATGTCTCTGAGGCAAACATCCTTAACTAGGCTGTTAAGTGATTTTGCTCTGAGGACCTGGACCAGGCAGAAACAGAAACCTGAGAAATTCATGGAGAACCACCTCTCAACAGTATCTACTTTTTAAAAATTACCTCCACAGGGGCTGTGAGATCAAGTCCAGTGTCGGGCTCTCTGTGCATACTGGACAGTCTCTCTCCATCTCCCTCTGCTCCTCCCCCATGCTTGCTCTCTCTCTCTCTCTCTCAAATCAATCAATCAAACTTAAAAAATAAAAACACTTCAACAGGTATCTAATTTTTTGTTTGTGGATATGGCATGATGGATCTTTTAGCATGGCCTTCTGAGGTGGAAGGTAAGTGTTGTGTGTGTGAGAGAGAGGGGGGGAGACCTGAATGGCTAATTTCTCTGTGTGTATGAGATGGGTGTCTAAGTTTTTCCCCTGTGTGATTGAAATTAGTATCTAATTCTTCTGTGCATTATACAGGACGACATTTTGTGTGCAGAATGACATACCTACCACATTTTTCTGGTGTCCCTTGGAAGTGGATACCCATTTGTTGTGTAGACAGATGTGTATTTGTGTGTGTGTGAGGTCAATGCAGCTCACCTGATTGCTGCTCTGCTGTTTTTACCTTTCTCTGTTTTCTGTCACGTCTTGCTGCTGCCGCTGGCCAGGTGCAGCCCACAGGGACACTCACCCAGGCAAGCACACAGAGCGCACAGTAACCCTCACTTATGGGGTGACTCACATCAGTCTGCACACACTTGTCTCCATCCTGCTTACCTTTTTTTTTTTAAGATTTTATTTTTTATTTGACACAGAGAGAGAGATCACAAGTAGGCAGAGCAGCAGGCAGAGAGAGAGAGGAGGAAGCAGGCTCCCCACTGAGCAGAGAGCCCTATGCGGGGCTCGATCCCAGAGCCCTGGGATCATGACCTGAGCCAAAGGCAGAGGCTTAACCCACTGCGCCCCCCAGGTGCCCCACCTCTTTTTTTTTTAAGATTTTATTTATTTATTTGAGACCGAGAGAGCAAGAGAGTGTGCAAGCGGGAGAGAGAGGCAGAGGCAGAGGGAGAAGCAGACTCCCCCTGAAGCAGGAAGCCTGACAGGGTCTCCATCGCAGGACCCACAGATCACAGCCCCAGCGGAAGGCAGAGGCCTCACCAATGGAGCCCCCCAGGCGCCCCTGCACCCTGCCTCTCTCAGCAGCACACCCTGTCTCTCCTCCCTGGCGGTGGGTGGCCTGTGGTCACACAGGCAAATGTTTGCTACTCCTGCCCTGGCTGCCGCCAGATGCACAGAGCACACTCACTCTGGAGGCCTTGCTGGCCGGCTCCAGTTGTTTCTGTTACAGATGAAGCTTCAATTAGCAGCCTTGTCCAAGCCTTTTTTTTTTTTTTTTTTTTTACATTTTTGCCAGTGTTTTGCCAGCACCAGACTGGTCAGGAGAGGCCTCAGTGGACCTGAGGGAGGGAGGAACCACATGACCAGTGAGGACAGACCACCCAGGTCTAGGAGCGTCTCTGCTAGGCCTTGAATGTGAGAGCAGGCATGTCCAGGAGAGCCATGCTGCTGGAAGAAGTGAGTTGGGGAGAGCATCCAAGGCCAGGCCAGAGTCAAAGCAGGACCTTGGAGACCTAGAGCTGCCCCTGGGCTGCTAAGCAGAGGCCTGGTACCCTCTGCCTTAGGTGTTGAAGGGTCTATGCTCTGTTCAGCATAGACCAGGGGTGGGCCAGAGGCTGCAGAAACAACCCAGACAGAACAGGTGGGCTTAGGTCAGGGCAGTGTGGCAGAGTCCAAGAGCCATGGTTGGGTGAAGGCATATTTGAAGACAGAGCCCCCATGACTTCCCCAGGAATTGGACACGAGAAAACAGAGAAAGAGAGGAATCAGGAATGAGTCCAAGAATTTGTGCCCCGGTAACAGAAAAGATGGAGTGGCTATTGGTTGAGATGAGGAAGATGGAAGGAAGCAGGTCACCTGTGTAGCCCCGAGTTGTGTCCTGAACCTGGTGGGAATGATGTCTGCTGTTCACTGGAGGGACACATGATGCATAAGCACTGGAGCATAGCCAGCATCTGGACTGGGCTTGAAACCATGGGCGGAGTGAGCACTGGCCAGGAGAGGAGCTGATGACAGGTATGGGCTTGGAAGAAAGGACCCCAATGTCTTAGCTTAGCAGGCAGGATGGAGTGCTGTCCTCTACGGTGGGGGCTGGAGTGAGTAGCAGGCTTGAGAGGAGATCAGGAGTGGACACACTGATACCAGAGCCTGAGCTCCCTAACGATAGCCCAGCAGAGAAGTGGCCAGACAGTTGGATACAGGAGCCCAGGGTTCAGGGCCAAGGTCTGGGGTGTAGCTGCTGACGAAGTCCCTGGAGAGAGCAGGCAGGGCAGATGTCCTGTCTCCGCTCTTTGAGAGAGACCTGTAGCCATCCCTCATGCACACACCCTGGCTCTCCCCCATTTGCAGACAGATGGCTACAGTGTCAGAGGGCCATCAGATTCCTGGGGTCACTGCCCTGTGCCCAGGTCTGTTCCTGGTCTGTTATCCCCACCTCTGCTACCCAGACCTCTACTGCAGACTAGTTCAACTTAGCTGCCATCTCACTGGAAAAGAGAAACAGCTGGTCGAGATGCTGCCCAGGCCCTACTCCCTGCATCAGGGCCTTCCTCTCCATTGCACTTCCTCCCCAAAAGTGCAAAGGGCTCCCAGAGCCCCCCACCCCAGATCCATTTCCCAGTCCCAGGTGAGGACTTCAGATTAGGCAGCCTTCCCTCTCTCCAATGTGGTCATCTCTCCCTGTACCCCATCAGCACCACTGAGGCTCTGACCCAGACAGAAAACAGCCTTCTAGTCCCAGAAGCCCCTTCAGAGCAAAACACGTGGAAAGTTGTCTGTATTTACTCTCCTCCCTTGAGCCCACAATAATTTGGTTTTTACCTAGGCAATTCATCCACACTGCACTGGTCAAAGTCCCAGAAGAGTCCCACTACCCATACCCCTCTCAGCAGCTGACCAGACATCACTCACCCCTGGGCATCCTTCTCCCCAGTCTGCTCAATTAGGGTATTTCTTGCTGGATCCTCCTGGACTTGCTGATTTATCCATGTGGGCAGAGGCTCCATACCCTCATTCCTCACTCACCCCTTGGACTCACTCATCCTTCTCCAAACATTGCAAACTCAGACTATACTCCCGAAGCCCACAGCCTCACAGCAGCACCATGGGGAGTCCAATGAATATGACAGTTGCATTCCTGACCCCACTCTCCTGCACTCCATCACCATCCCCAGATTCTCAGAGGCTGTCCACCCTTCCAGTTGTTCCTCACCCATTCCTGCCTATTCTCAGGCTGAGACCCAGCAGTCTACACTTCCTCCCCTCCTGGGCACCACCCAGACAACACCACGGCTTCACCCCTGCACTGCCTTCTGTGCCGCTCCTGCCAGACAAACAAGACAAACAAGCAGAGGAAGGTTTTACTGTGCCAGCTCCATGCCATCACTGCTCTGCCCAGAATGCCCAGGGACTTCTCCATCTGACCTCATCTCCTCCCTCTCCACGCCCCATGCCCTCTGGCTTCCATGCTGGCCCCTGGCAAGCATTCTTCAGTCCCCCCACTTTGCAGCTTGGTGCTGGCAGGATAGCTTGCCTGTGAACTCCACCTCCAGATATTTGCAGGGCTCGTTTCCTCTGTGTTCCTACTCTGTGCTTCTCTGGCTAGCTCCTTCTATGTACCTTACATGCCCATCCACCCTATTGTAACACTCCACACATCTACTGCCTCCCCCACCCAGTTTATCTGGCTCCCACATGACACCCGATTTATTTTTCCCTATGTTACTGCCTCCCCCAGGGCCAAGGTGTGGACCCCACGGAGGGAGGGACGTCACGGTCACTACTTACAGTTCCAGGGCAGAACCGGTGGAAGGGTGGACTCACACAGTTGCAGGGTCAGCCCTGCTGCCCACTGTCCTGCCTGGTGCACGGAGAGCGCTCGGTGCTAGGTCCCAGAAAGGACTGGATCGCAAGAACAAGACCGACTCTGCCACAAGAACGCCCCGACCCGGGCGCTGGCCTCAGAGCCTTCTGCTTACTGGGTCCTGTGTCCGGCAGGACGCTCCCCCAACTCCAGCGCAGCACCCGCGGACCACGCCCCCTCCAGCCACGCCCCCGCAATCCCCCGCCTCCTCTGCGGGCCCCGCCCCCGGCACCGTCCCAGCTCCAGCTCCCTCGGCCGAGCCTTGCCCAAAAGCGCCTGCGCCTTGTGACCACGCCCCGGCCGCGCCCTTCGGGCCCCGCCCCCTACTGGTCCCGCCCCCTCCCGGCTGCGGGGTGGGAGCCGGGCCGCGCAACGCGCATGCTCCAAGCGCGGCGCCCCCGACTCGCCGCTCGGCTCCGTTCGGGCATTTCCGCCTCTTTGTTTTAAACTCCGGACGGGTTTTTTTCTCCTGCTCTTGGGGGGGACCCGGAGGGAGCGGCGCCCCCCCCACTCCCGACGCTGCCCCCGCGTGCGCCCCGCTCGCCCGCAGTCGAGACGGCAGGTCAGTGAGTCCGCGCCCCGCCTGGCCTGGCCCTCGGCGCCCGCTCCTCAGGCCGCGGCCTCGGCCCGTGTGCGGGCCCGGAAGGCTCGGAACCCCGGCCGGCGCCCCTCCGCCCCTCCTCTGCCCGGCCCGCGGAGCCCCGACACGGCTCGGCACGCTCCGGGCACGGGCCGGACCCACGGGGCCGGGACCCGGGGACAGGTCACGGGGAAGGGCCGGACCCCGGGACGGGTCATTGGGGGGGGGAACCGGGGAGGACCGGATCCCGGGACGGGCCAGCTGGGAATGCCAGACCCTGAAACGGTTCACGGAGGAGGGCTAGACCCCAAACCCACCAGACAGGGACCAGGAAGCGCCGGACCCTGACATAGGTCACCTAGGAGGGTCCAGCCCTGGGATGGGTCATCCGGAGGGTCCAACCCCAATACGGTCACCAAGGAGGACTGGGACCTTGAGACTGGACAGGAGCCAGAGAGGGCTGGACTCTGAGACAGGTCACTTAGGAGGGCCAGACCCCAGGATCTGGCAGGACCCAAGGAGAGCTGGAGCCCTGGGCTGGGTCACTGAGGAGGGCCAGGACACCAGTACTGGCCCCAAAGAGGGCTGGGATCCTGGAACAGTCCTGTGAGCCCTTCTGAGGCTCTGATACAGCCCCTTCCGAGTGGGAGGCCAGTACCCTGGGACCGTGCCTTAAGGAGGGTTCATCCCAATGTTACAGGCTCCGGGGATGACCAGGGCCCCAGGTAGGTGATTTGGGAACATCTGGATGCTGGGGCAGGACCGTGAAGAAGCTAGGCTCTCGGGGAGGCCCAGGACCCTGACAAGAGCTGGAACTTGGAGACAGGTCCCTCAGAAGGCCTGAACTCCTGAACAAGTAGCTAGGAATCACCTAGACCCCAAGAGTGGACTATATGGGATGCTGGAACCCCAAGCCAGCCCTTCGGAAGGTTGGACCCCTTGGGCAGGGGCCCTTAATGTATCCATTCTACGAAACCAGATCCACCTGCTGTGAAGGCTTGGGAGCATCGGGGATCCTGGTCACCTGAGCCCCACAGTGCAAGTCCCTCTGAGGCCCCCAAGCACCCTGATGTTAGGAGCACCTGGGCCGGGCCTACAGACCTTCTGGCCTTCAGCAGATGCCGCCTGGCTGGGCCCCAGGGGCACATGTGAGGCAGGGTGGGGACCCATCCTCATGCCTCTAGGGATTCAAGTGGAGCTCCTAGTCCACACTGGCTCCATGCCTCAAGCCAGCACTGTGCTCACTCCCCAGATCTAGAAAGCTGTCCCCTACCCTATTCTTCCAGCCCCTACTCCAGGGCTACTGTCTTTTACCTTGGTCTTGTGGTCAGTGTTCATCACCTTCAACCACTCCAGCCCTCCTCTCCCTCCATGGTGGAGGTCATGTGGCTGTGTAGGTGTGCCCTCCATCCTGAGACTGGTGTCTCAGGATGTCCTTTCACAGGTGTCCAGGAAGGTCCAGGAGGGGTGGGTCCAACCAGGAGTGTTGGAAGCCTAGGAAAGTGTTTTGGGGGCACTGGCCCAGGGCAGGAAAGTTGGAGCAGATGAGCATATATATCAGGTGAGTGGATTAGGCACCTTCTCCACTCCAGGAAAGGAAAATATTAAAGGACCTAACAATGGGGGTCTTTGTTTCTCTGAAACCTTTGAATGACACTTTCATCTAAAACTAGCCCGTGTTCTCCTTTAATTTGAAAGTGCTGATGAAAAAGTAGGGTGTGGTACGTTCCACTCTTTGACTGGGGACTGGCTCCAGAGTGTGTCCAGTAAGATAATGCTGGAGGAGTTTGAGAGAATGAAAAGCCCAGGAGGGCAAGGGCATTGTCCAGCTCAGCTCCCAGAACTGGCTGCCTGGTGTGAGGTCAGCAGGTAGCACACAACTATTAAATGAAGAAGTGAGTGTGTGAATGAATGAGTGAAAGGCAGGAATACTTGTAGAAAGATCAGCGTGTGTTAGGCTTGCAAACTGGTCCAGAGATTGGGCAGTAGGATGAGATAAAAATCTAACACTCTGAGCTCTGTGAACTCCCGAAAGAGACACTTGAACTGGTCAGTTCAGTATTTCACTTTGTGCCACAACTTTACTGCTTGGTTACTTGGGAGAAGATTGGCATTTTATAAGACCAAATCTTAAGCAAATGGAGTCCCCAAATAGTCCAGCTTAAGAACTTTTATTCACCAAATGTAACCATACTTGGGACCTTCTTACTCAACACTTATTTCTGATTTTTTTTTTTTTTTGTACTTTTGTACCTTTTTTAAAACTTAATTTGTTTTCTGAAGTTTTGGAAAAGACTTGCCAAATTGGGCATTCAGCTTTGGTTAGGTTCTTTAATTTACTATTTTTGCATTTTTAAAGGTGTGATAGTCCTGCATGGTTGCATTATTTATATATTGCTGCCCAACAAATTACCCCAAAACTTAGTGTCTTAAAACATCAGTTAATTATTTTACCGTTTCTGTGGGTCAGGAATCCAGACACTGCTTAGCTGAGTTCTCTGGCTCAGAGTCTCATAAGTCTGCCTTCAGAGTGCTGGCTGGAGCTGTGGTCTCATCTGAAGGTTTAACTGTGTGTTTGACTGTGCTTCCACGCCTGCTTGCTCGGCCACTGGGGCTCTTCATAGGGCAAGTCAGAGGGAGCCAGTGCAGAAAAGAGCAAGCAAGAAGGCCACAGTCTTCGAGACCTAATCTTGGCAGGGACCTCCCATCCCTTTTGCCATATTCTCTTTAATAGACCCTTGTCACTGGGTTAGGGTTAGGCTTAGGGTGTGTGTACTGGGCGTGGGGGTGATGGTCACTGTGGCCGTCTTAATGCCTGTCATTTAGCAGATTTCAGCTAGTATAGAGCCGGTACTTGAGAATACCTGTAAGTCAGTTAGCAGAATTGGATGGAGAACAGTGCGTTCAGTAGAAGGTTGCAACAACTTAGCTCTCTTTGATTGTATAGGTTCCTCTGATGTCACCATAATGACCACAGTCGCTGGAACTTACACAGGAGGGAAGATAAATTATAAATAGGGAAGATGCTTGGGAATTACACCTGGAGCAAACCATAAGCAACTCCCCTGCCAACCCTGCAAATCACACTGAGTGCTGTCGGATTCTTGGATAGCTTCAAGTTCGATGATTTCAGTGTTTCCAGAGCACCATTTTAGTCCTGCCTGAGATTTTGCTCCAGGAATTATAAACTGAACTTTGTAAAAAGTTTTTCAGGAGTAAGATCCTGAGACATTTTAGATATTTGACCCTTGTAAGGAAGTCATGCTCCAGGAGCCAGAATGTAAGGGCCTCAGTGCTCAGGGCCTGTGGCTCCTTGGAGCTCATGGACTCTGGTGCCAGGCCTCTCTCTGGCACCCCAGGGCGGAGCTGGAGCGAGGGCTGTAAAGCGCACTGTGGAAGCCCTCTGCCGAGGGATGTGTCCCCTCCTGCTGCCCAGTTCTTTTTGGACCTGCTGAGGTCCAGGTCCTGCTAATGGGAGGCAGGGGCCTCTTGCCAGTGATTGGAATTACTTATTTGAGTTGTTAAATTGAATTATAAAGGAAGGTTTATTTTTGTTTATACTTACTTTCTCGAATGCCAGGACTTATTATTTCATTTGAAGCTATTTGCTTATTGGTCAGAATCGAATTTGGAATTGAAAATGTAATTTTACTATTGAAATATATTGAGGTTTGGGGACAGTTTCTTACTACCCTTCTGATATTTGCTGTTTGTAGTATAAAAATACTGCCCAATTCATTGTGCTTCAAAAAATGGAAATATACTGCTCTACAAGTTGATAGTTTATCATTAAGTTTTAAGAAGTAAGACCTCTAAAAATAATAAGCGTATCTTTTCTGATCTGCATGTTCCTCCCTACAGAACTGAATTCTCTGAAGGCCAAAGGACAACAATAATGAAACACTTAACACATGATGAGAGAGTTAAGGTGTGAGCCTTGCTTAGGTACATCTTCAGAATTGTCTGTTAAATTAAGCAAAACTTATTGATAAGAAATACAACGCGCTAGAAAATATATCCTTAAAAACTAATTGTGGGGTTGATTGCTTTTTTGAAGAGAACTCCTAATATTCAGGTGAATTTGGAGAGTGGAAGTTAATTGGATTATTTTGCAAATGAATCAGTATTCACTGGACTTTGCTATGTTAACATGCTGTTAACATATTCCAGATATTTAGTAAGAAATATGCCAACAGTAGAACGCTGTCTGCATTCTTCTTTGAAGCCCCTGCTAACTGTGGGTTTTATGGGGGCAAAAAGTGGTGATGCTCAGCAGGGCCTGGCCAGTGTTAGATGTGCAACAAAGAACTGAAGTCTGATCTTCATTCACACCTTGTGTGGCCCTGTCTTGGAGGTACTGTGTGTGTCAGCTCATCTGGTTCTTAAAGCCACTCCAGGTCTGCTCTGTGGTCACCCCTGTGTGCCTGGGAGGAAACAGATGCAGGCCATGGCTGGGATGTGAGGAGCAGAGAAGGGTCAGCATTTCCATTTTTATTTCAGAAAAAAACACAGTGGAGGAAAACGGAAAGGATTCTATACTCCACCCTGATCTAGCAATTATTTATGCTTTGCCGTGTTTGCTTTATCTCTTTTTTCTAAATACATATTTATTGTCACTGAATCATCTGAAAGTAGCTACAGACAACCTCCCAGTCCCTTCAGTAATTCTGAGCACACGGGTCACGGGATTAGGATGGTCTCCGCACAACCACAGCGTCATTCTCACACTTGAGAAATGGGCACTCGGTTCACATACTAGCTAATTTTCTGTTCATTTTCTAATCTCCCGACTTGTCTCAGGAATGTCTTCTATGGCGTTTTCCCCAACCAGATCCAGGCAGGGTCCTGGCATGGCACAGGGCGTCCTGCGCCTCCTGGACGAGGCATAGATGGGTTCCCTGGGTGGCACTGGGGGTCATGGCCCCTATGTCTTCTCAGGTTTCCCTCTTGCCCTCCACAGGGTTGACTTTTGCAGGCTGTGTGTCACACCTGGATTTTCCCGATTCTTCACTTACAATGTCATCCACCTTTGTTGTCTCTGTGTACTCTGAACTGAAGGAATGGGGGAGAGGCCAAGTCAGGCTGCAGGTCTGGGAGATGCCTTCGCAGGGGCCAGTGAGTGCTTCATGTTGCGCCATCGGGGACACCCGGTCAGGTCCTGTTACTTGGGTCAGTCCTGCCAGCCGTGCTTCTGGGGCCACAGTTCCCAGTGTCCTGCCATGGGCAAGTCAGCCAGGCCCTCCCTTTCCCATTTCTGATGGAGACGCAGCCTCTGGCCATTTCTTCCTTCCTCACACGCACATGGGCGAGCCCTGCTCCTCCGTGCCAATGCTTTAAGCAGACTTTGTAGAGGGTTCAGTGCATGGAAAGGGTTTGAAATTGCTAATAGAAATAGGACTTTTGCTGACAAGTAATATTTCTTTACCCTAAAGTAAGTGCCTTTCTTACTGTAGAGACAGGAATGGCTAGAGGCAGTTGGTTTCCCCCAGCCTTTCGTTAAAGGCAGCCTGGCGACCAAGACAATCAGAAACCGCAAGGGAGGTGTCTTAGTCAGCCGCAACAGCAGAACGTCACAGACGGAGTGGTTTAAGCAGCAGGCATTTATTTCTCACTGTCCTGGGGGCTGAAGCCCAAGGCCAAGGTGCCAGTCAATGTGGCTCGGGGTGCGGGCCGGCTGCCTCCTGGTGGTGGAAGCCCTCTTCCAGCTCCTCTTGCACAGGCGCTAATTGCATCCGGGCCCATCCCTACACATCTGACCATGTCGCCCCCAGAGGCTCCGTCTTTGGACTTGGCTTAGGGCGCCAACACAGGAATTTGAGGTGGGCACAGTTCAGTCCAGACCAAGGGGCTACAGCTTCTGCCACTTGTTTATTAACCTGTTCCTTGTCTCTAGAATTGGGAGAATAGTTGCCAAATGAAAATGTCCCCAGGGCTTGTGGTCACTCTGTTTTACATGCTTGGGAAACTGGCCCTTTCTTCGGCTATTTAACTCCGTGTCTTTAAATACAGTTACATTAATTTTCTAACACTGTATAACAACTTGCCTCAAAATTAGTGGCTTAAAAGGACACTGATTTACTAGTCCCAGTTCCATGGGTTGGAAGTCTAGCACAGTGTGGCTGCTCTTCTGCTCAGGGCCTCAGAGGCTGAAATCCACATGCTGGGCTGAGGCTCTCATCTGGGACTCGGGTCATCTTCTGAGCTCACTTGCCCATCTCCTGTGGTTGTTGGACTGAGGTTCCGCTTTGTTGCAGGCTGTCAGTTGGGGGCTGCCCTCAGCTCCTAGAGGCCCCACAGTTCCTTGTCCAAGGACTGTGGGTAGTTGACAGCAAGTTGCTTTCTGCCGGGCTGGTAGGACTCGCCCCTCTGACCTGCTCTTCTGCTGTGAGCTGGAGAAAACTCTACTTTGAATGACCATGCTATTTGGCTTACCCTGTTTTAAGGTCAGCTGATTTGGAACCCTAATTACATCCTCAAAAATCCCTTTGCAGCAATACCTAGGGTTAGTAAGGTGGGAGACTGAAGTATGCCAGGGCCCAGAATCTCATGGCCATCTCAGGATTCTGCCTGCCACAGTCCTGCTGCCCCAAAATTCATATTCTCCCAAATGCCAAATACACCTGTCCCTCTTCTGAGGTTCCCCAGGGTCTCGTCCCACTGTAGCACCAGCTCAAAGTCCCAGATCTTGCCTGAACCACAGAGCTCTGGAATCTCATCCCCTGGATTATCCGCTTGGTGCAGTCCACTGGCTGCTACTCCTGGACAGTTGTGAACCAAGTGAGACAGATCGCCTTCCCAGCACCCCACCCCTACCCCCCAGCAAGACAGGTGTAGATTACCAATTGAGAATGGAGGAGTGGACATAGCAGGGAGTCACAGGCCCAACGCAGTTCTGAAACCCGGTGGGGATGCCCCATCAGGATTCTTGATTGGGTTTTGAGCTCAGGGTGAGCCCGCTGGTTCTGTGCTTCGCCCTCTGGGCTCTTGTTTCTACCCTGAGTTGGCCTTTTTCATGAAGGGGGTTGCATGTCTGCAGCAGAGCCAACTCATCAGTTGGCTGCTGCTGGAAGAGCCCTCGGGTCCTGCAGCCCCTTTTCACAACATGTTTTTCATCTTCTCCAGGGGTTGGATCTGGGAGTTAAAATGGGTATGATTATATAATGATCTGTTTTACAGTTGAGTTCTAATCTCACCTTCCGTCTTTCCTGACATTATCTGACATTACTGTCTCCTGTTCCAAATTCTCAAGGATCGTGTCTGAGCTCGTGCCCTCCTTGGCCCTCTGTCCTCGTCCCCCTGTCCCGTGTGGATGCCTCGTCCTCCAGGCCAGCCGGCCGCAAAGTGATCCTCTTGCACTTCGGGGGCCCCTTGCCCCGTCGGTGGGGTGCCTGCTGCTCTGACCCCTCCCTCCGGGTCCAAGGTCAGACGTCCCTCCGCACCGGCTCTCCTCTGGTCACTGTCTAAAGCAGCCCCTCCACCTGTTTCCTCTGCTTCGCTGCCTTCCTCTGCTTTCTTCACGGTGCTCATCACTCTTTGCTGATGAGTTTGTCATGTCTCGTCACCAGCTGGAATGGGAGCTCCCTGAGCACAAGGCCTGTGATAACATGTGAGCACACTTGTTGTCTCCATAGGCATGCCTGGGATGAGTATTTGAGCACCTTTCCTGAGACGTCGGAAAACACCATGGCTTCCATCCATACTTGGTTGATAGTTTGGCTGGACATAGCATTCCACATGAAAGTCTCTTTTCCTCAGAACTTGGAAAGAATTACTTCTTTTACTGATAGGATTCACTGTTGCTGATGAAAAGTCTGGTGCTGGGGCGCCTGGGTGGCTCAGGTGGTTGAGCGACTGCCTTCGGCTCAGGTCATGATCCCTGACTTCCAGGATCGAGTCCCGCATCGGGCTCCCAGCTCCTTGGGGAGTCTGCTTCTCCCTCTGACCTTCTCCTCTCTCATGCTCTCTCTCACTCATCTCTCGCAAATAAATAAATAAAATCTAAAAAAAGAAAAAGAAAAAGAAAAGTCTGGTGCTGAGTCCCACTCCACTGTGAGCTCCTTTCCTCCCAGAACCTGTAGGACCCTTTCTTGTACCCTTGATGTCTTCCGCTTCCAGGACTTGGTTAGATGTGGGCATTTTCCCTCACTGTGCCAGGCACTCAAGCCTTTGTGGTCTGAAGGTTCTTCCAGCTGGGGAAATACTTGAATAATTTTTCTCAAATCATGAAATACTGCCTACAAATGAGCATAGAGAAAGATACGATGAACACCTGTGTACTTATTACCCAGCTTAAGAAATAAAATATTAAAGTATATTTGAAAGCTCATTATCTCGGTTTTCTGTTTTTTTCTAAAACACCGTTGGTTGGATGTTGGATCTTTTCCATTTCCTATCTTAATCTACTCTTTGAGATTTTCTCAACTTTATCATATAACCTTTTTATTGCATTTTTAATAGCTCTAGTCACGTGGCTGGCATTGTAGTATAGGGAGATGGGTAGTAACATAAATAGGTGTATTATAAATTCAGGGGTAATATCTTAAATTTGTGGCGTGTGCACACTGGGCGTGTAATTGTCAATAGGATGGTCCCTAAAGGCGTTGCTGGGTAGATGACATTTGATAAAAGGCTTGATGGAGGTAGTAAGGTAGTTCCCGTGTATCCACCTGAGAGACAGTGTTCCAGCTATATAGTATGTGCAAGGGCCATGAGGTGGGAGTACACCTAAAATGTTCTAGAACTGGTAAGGAGTCCACTATGGCCAGAGTGGAATGAGAGGGGTGGCTTGGGGCCTCAGTGGCCACTGGAAGACTCTGGCTTTCCCTGAGCCCTTGGAGAGTTTCATACCACAGAGCCACCTGCTCAGACTCGCATTTCCTCGGGATTCCTGGGAGCTGCGTCGGGGGTGAGTGTGGCTTGGTGTTCCTGAACACAGTCCAGTAGGGTAAGTGTGAGGGGTATAGTTGTCCTTACCTCTTGCACATGGGTGCCAAGTAAGTGAGAAGCCACAGATGGGATGAGCCAGTGTGGGCAGGAAATCCAGACTACACATTTGGAGATGCCAGCCTTCCAAGTGGACCACAGGTGGTTAGCATCTGAATTTGGGGTCAGGGAGCATTGAGCGGCATAAACATGGAAGTGAGAGGCCAGTGGGACGTGACTGGAAGTGGGTGACCTGGCTCCCAGGTGCCTGGGAGCCCACCCTGGGGACTGTATCTCAGATCACTGACTCCCAGATGTATATAAACCCTTAATTTAAGAAGTGAAGATTGGGAATAAATTCAGCAAGGGGCATGGTCATCAGTCTGCCTTATTAGTGAATTCCTAATCACTCATTTAACACATGTTAGGCATCCTGTTGTCCTCAGAACACCCAGTGACGGGAAGAGCAGCTGTGGGTGGTGGCCTGTGGCATCCTTGAGTGGGGAAGCGAGGACAAGGCCTGGGGAGGCAGTCCTCAGCTTTTTGTGGGGCTGAGACCTTGGTGACCTGGGGGTGGGGGTGGAATGTCAGGTCCAAGTTAGGGGAGAAGATGGAGCAGGGACTTCACTGTCCTTTGAGTCATGAACACTTTTGAGAGTCTGAATTCAAAGCACTTTTTTGTTATCTCATTATATTTTTAAAAAGCTTTTGTGACAGTATGTAGCCACATAGAAACACATCTGAAGTTTCACTTTCTTTCATCACCTTAACCTGACTTCAATGTCCCAGCAAGGCACATTCATGATACGGTTCTGTTCATCTCGAGATGGCGGTGAATTCTGGGTGTTTGGCCCGCGTGTGGAGTGTCCATTCCTGCAGACCTTGCCTAAGGACCTGGTGATTTTGTCCTTGAGTGCATGAGCCCCGCCACATGCCAGGGCCCTGCTGGGGAGCAGGACCACGCAGGCAACGGGTTAGCTGGGTGCCACAGGGAGAATAGTGAGGCACTGGATTCCTGGGAGGCAGGATCGTGGGGTCAGGGAGGCCATAGAGAAGAAGCTGCAGTGACCAGACACCAGAAAGTAGGGCTCTTTCTTAAGCATGTACTCTGTGCCAACACAGGTGCTCCAGTTGGGGGGGAGAGAGAGAGGAAGAGGAAGGCCCATCAGATGGGGCAGCAGGTGCGGAGACACATAAGCATCCAGAATCTGAGCAGGCTGGTTTGGGAGGAGACGGCACTGGGCATGGGGCAGAGTTCAGCAGTTTGGTGATTTTCTTGTGGAAATGGATGAAGACAGAAATCTCTCTGATTGGGCAGCTCTGGGGTGGGTGCTCTGCCAAACATCATGGCCAGCAGTGAGGGGGCAGCCTGAGCCCTGCTGTGGGGGTTCCCAGTGCCACGGGGGGCAGGCTAGGCACAGCACCCTGAAGAGGCTGACAGTGTGGGGACAGGACAGCAGCAGCATTAGATTTGGTGCTGTGGTCACCCAACCAGAGGGCTCAGGGAGCCAGCCTGATGCCCTGAGGATGGAGGGCCGGGCTGGTGGAAATGCGCACACAGCCAGAGGCAGGTGAGGCCAAGGGGCATGGACATGCCCTGACGTGGACACTGATGGAATCCTGGATGGATGGAGTCCTGATGTGGATGGGGCTTATGGGACTAGAGCATGGCAGGAGGGCATGGCTGGATCCTTTCAAAGCTTTCATGCAGGAAGGACATGTCTGATTTGCTTTTCTATGTGTTGCTCAGACTTGTCCACGAGATTGAATTTGTGGTGAGAATGGGCATAGGGAGGCCTGTCCTGGGTGCTTCTGCCATCTGTATGGGAGCCATGGTGTGTCCAGGGGATGGCCGTGGGCATGGAAGGCGGACAGAGGGCATGGCATTCAGGGAGGAACGGGCAGGACTGGGGTGAGGGAGGAGAGGAAAGCATGACCCCCGCACAGAGCAGCTGGTGCTTGGACGTGGTGGGGGGTGGGAGGGGGAGCAGGTTGACAGTTTCTTAAAAAGTTGTCAAGCAGCCTCATGTGGCCCCCTGGTCGGCATTTACTCCAGAGCATCCGTCCACATGACATTGTGGCCATGAGTCCCTGACAGCCCCATAGGAAATAGCCCAGGTCTCTGTCTGCTGCTGAGCAGGCCAACAACAGGGCAGTGGACTCTGCTCAGAATGAGAACGAGCTGTGGGTGCCGCATGAGCGAGCCCCAGAACAGGACAAGTGAGGGGAGCCGAGTCGTATGATGCCACGGACACAGCCCCCAGAACACGCTGCCTCAGTGCAGTTCCTGGGCAGATCAGGATCTCTGGGGTGAGGGTCCATATCTCCACTGGGCTGGTCCTTTCCCAGGTGAACGTCGAAGCTGTCATCTCTCTAAAATACTTGCAGTTTATGTTTTGTCAAGTATTTCTCAGTAAAGCTGTTTGGTGAAGGTTAAGATATTATGATCAACTTTGTGTTAATGATTTTTTTTAGAAGATTTTATTTATTTACTTGACAGAGAGACAACGAGAGAGAGAACACAGGCAGGGGGAGCGGGAGAGGGAGAAGGAGGCCTCCCGCTGAGCAGGGAACCCGATGCAGGGCTCCATCCCAGGACCCGGGATCATGACCTGGGCCAAAGGCAGACGCTTAGCAACAGAGCCCGCCAGGCACCCCAGGTGCTGGTGATTCTGATAAAGATTTTCCTAGAAACAGAGTGGGAGACTTGAAGGTTCTCGTGAGACTCGGTGGGGGAAACGAAGCACACGCGCTGGCTGTGGATTTGCGGGAGGAGGCAGGTTCTTTCTCTGGGGTCCCCGGGCAGGCGGGCCTGAGGGGGGTCTGGGCTACCGCAGGAACGGAGGGAAGGGCAGGTGGGTCTGGCCCCGAGGAGGGTGCTTCCGGGGGGGCCCACCAGTGGGGACACTGCTGTCACGCTGCATCCCTGGGCCAGGGTGCATAGCTCGGCAATGGCTGGGGAGCCCGAGCTGTGGTGTGTTTGCGTGGGAAGACAGCTGGGGTAGCTTCGTAGTTCTGAAAGCCCCATGGCATTGCATCATCCGTTGTCTGAAGGCGGCTTTCCATTTTCCATTAAAAATGAGGGTGTGTATGTACATGTTCCAAGTATTTAAGGACATACCCACAGAAGAAAATACACGATTACATTAAGGACAGCAATTAGTTTGGGGGTACTGGGGTTGTAGGGATTTTCCTTAGTGTTATTCTTTACTTTCCAAATCATGTTGAGTAAAGGTGCATATTATGTCCACACTGCAGAAAGCCCGGTGTATTTCCCTAACAGATAGTCCTGGCTGACGGAGGTGCTGGTGCACCACCGGACTGGAGGGCTGGGAAAGCATCCTCTGATGGGCGCTCACGGGAGTCAGAGGGAGGGCGTGACCCAGCTTGGGGGCCAGGCTGGGGCGCTGGCACACAGCTGTGGGGGGTGGAGGGGCCAACTGGAGGGGTGTGCGCGGGAGTGCACAGGGAGCCTGGGCCTTTTTGCACAGGATGACTGCCTGCGGGCCTGCGGTGGGCCTGAAATTTGTGGCGGAGAGACATGCCACCCTGCCCTTCTGGAAGGCTCCAGCACCGGTGCAGAGTTCATGGTGGAGCCAGCCCCCAACCCCCCCATATCCCACCCCCCAGCCCCCCACCCCCCGTGAACCACGGCAGGGAACCACGTGGGAGGGGTCAGCCTGGCCACGGTCGGAGCAGTGACCAGAGATCCCGCAGGTAGTTTATGTTGGTAATGTCCTCATCACCGGGGTCTCACTGAGAGCAGTCTGATGGGGTGGGGGGCCAGCAGACACAAGGGAGAAGGTGTTCACCAGTGAGGCGCAGCTGTGGCAGACCCTCATTGGGATTTTGACTTGCATTTCCGGGGTTACTAATGAAGCTGAATGTTGGAAAATACGCTTATTTGGATTTTCTCTTCTGTAAAGTGCCTGTGGTTCCTTTTATTGCTTGGAGCAGGAGTTGGTAAATGTTTTTGAGCAAATAATGTAGCTTTTTGGGCCATATGGTGTCAGAACTCCTCCATCCCAAAGCAGGGACGGACAGGACACAGGTGGGTGGGCATGCTCTGTTCGTGGAGCCCTGTCTGGGCCATCATCTCAGGTGTACTGTTTCCACTCTTGTGTTTTGTGATTATCTGATGTACTTATTTTTAACATAGTTGATTTTATTAGTCGTTCCCTTTGTGGTTAGTGTTTTTTTATTCTGTTTGTAATCTTTTCCTCCCCTGAGGTCAGGAGGATGTTCGCCCTAGTATCTTCCAAAGGTTTAAATTTTGCTCTCACATTTGGTCTTCATCCACCTGGAACTGATTATTTGGGGATAAGGGTAGGGGAGATGCCTGGTATAAACTAGGAGTTTGTTTTTATTTTGTTTTTTCCAATTTCACCACCAGGAATGATGTTTGTTGTAGTTTTTTTTAATTTTAGAATGCACTCTTTAATGGAGGTACAGTTTACACACACTTGAAGTTCACCGCAGCTTTCATGCTGTGTGGTTGGTGTCTTTTGGTGCATCTGTGACCACACCCCAGTCCTGACCCAGAACCCTGCCATCTCCTCAGACTTCCAGCCACCAGTCCCTGCCACTGGCCAGCCCACGGGCTCCCGGATCTGCCTTTTCTAGAACTGTGTGTCCAGTGGGACATGCACCGCAAAGTTCTTGTGCCTGGCTTCTGTCTTTTGTTCATTTTGGTTGCTGAGCAGTACCCACCGTGTGGACGGACCACTTTCTGTTCCTCACCACCGCTGACGAGCACTGTGGCTTTTTCCCATTGTGGGACTACTATGAAGAAAGCTGCCTTGAACATTCAGGCGTAACCCTTTTTGTGGATATTTGTGTCTCTTTTATTTATTTTTAGAGTGGGGAAGCACAGAGGCAGAGAGAGCGAGACTCTTAAGCAGGCTCCATGTCCAGCGTGGAGCCTGATGTGAGGCTTGATCTCACGACCCTAAGATCACGACCTGAGCCGCTATCAAGAATCAGATGCTCAAATGACAGAGCCACCCCGCAGCCCTGTATCTCTTTTAAACAGAGAACCTTTTAGCTTCTAAATTTGCTAAGAGTTTTTTTTTAATCATGAATGGATAATGAATCTTATCAGATGATTTCTGTGCATCTTTGGGAAGATCTTATCATTTTTCTCCTTTTGTCTTTTGTCGGGTTACTCTTTTACCTCATAGTAAGCCCCCCTGTATTATAGGGACAACCCTCATCTATCAAGCATGCCCCTCCTGCTCAGACATTCCTGGGTCAGGTGACTCCGTGTGCTCACAGCTTTGATACTGATGGCCACCAGTGAGTTTAGTCTGTGATTTTCCTTCAGTTCTGGTCTGATGTGTGTGTTGCCTTCGTATAATGAGTTGGAAAATACCGTCGTTTTGATTCTCAGAGTGGATTTGTCTGAGGAGGTTGGTTTTGGCTCTTTGAATACTTGGTAGAACCCTTCAGACAGTGGGCCTGGGGTTTTCCTGATGACCATGTCCACTTCCTTAATCGTTACAGAACTTCTGGGTTTTCTATTTCTACTTACCTCAATTCTGGTGAGTTATTTTTCTGGGAATTTATCAACTTCATATAAATTTTCAACTTTATCAGCATAAAATTGTTCATAATTCATACTAATAGCTTAATTCTATTATTGCTCAAATGTAACTTTCTGAAGGAGAGACTCATTGACACCCAGTCCCCCAACCAGTGCCCCTACTTCCCCTACTCTGGTCTTACTGATAGCATTTATCACCTTTTAACATACTAAGTAATTTACCAGTGTATTGCGTTCATCACTTGTTGTCTCTCTTCCTCCAGTAGAGTGTAGGCTCCAGGGAGCCTTTTCTTTGTGTCTTTCTCCTTCACCGAGGTCTAAGACCTTAGCTCAGGTGTAACTGTGTGTCTAGCCACAATACAACTTAAATAAAATAAAATCCACCGGAAGTTTCCGCATTCACACTCACCAGATGTCAGGGGCTCAGCAGCCACCCTGCTGGGCAGAGGGGATTTCCTAGGAGTCCCACCATCCCAGAGCATTCTGGTCAGCCCTGGTCCAGAGCCAGGCCCTGTGTTTTGTCTTTGTTCTCTTGTCAGTGCCTTAGACACACCTGTTAATCTTCCTAACCAGCCAACTAACTCTCTTCCTCCATCCCCTCCCTCCCGCTTTTCCTTTTTCTGTAGAAGTTAATTGAGCTTCAAAGATTAATTAATAAAAACTGCAGCATGGAAATCTTGAAGAGTAAAAATCACGTAAACTGCGTATAATGTGAACATCATTTAAGTATTACTAGGCTCACCGTTCCGAGGTTATATTTAGCCACATTGTTAACCACGAGGGCCCGGTGCTTTCTCAGGTGCGTCCCGGCTTCAGAAGGGAGCAGGCACGGCATCTCCAGCCCTGCCTGTCCACCATCCCACCTGGAGGGTGGGGAAACCTCGGGGAAGGAGGGAGAGGCCCATGAGGGTCTCAGAGGAGTCTCAGACGGAACCCCCACATGGCACCATGGCCAACAGCCTGACCCCCCTGGGGCCTCCAGGCTGGAGTGCAGACCACACCCTCACAGATCTGAGAGCGACCTGTTGGCTCCCTGTCACCCAGAGTGGGAGCCCGGATCTTCCCAGAGGACTCACGCAGCCCTCCCTGGGCCCAGACCTCAGCCCTGTGCTGGTTGGTGTGTGTGTGTGTCTCCGCCCAGAACTCTGTAACCCCCGCTGGGGCCCAGAACCCAGCCCGCAGCCTGTGTGCTCACCTTACGGGATATGAGGAGGGATGTAAGGGTGCAAAACACACAGAAATCACAGACGCTAAATACAACTGTGCACTAGTCTCTGGGGCCTCCCATCGGGTCACCCCCGAGATCTCCCCCCTCCTCTGGCCTCACGTCACATGACAGAGCCCCCTGCCTGCCCCCACGCCTCCTGGGTGCCCTCCCAGCCCAACAGCCCCTGGGTCTTGGTGCCACCAGACTGCCACGGACATCTGTCCATGTCTCTGTGGCCGGTTCTGGTTCTTCACTGTCATCAATTCTTGTTTTCCATTTGGTTGTTTGAAACAAGTAAATGGGCAAAGCCAAGGCTGCCGGTCCAGCAGCAGATGTGGGCTCTGTGTGGACAGCGTGTGTGGGTGACGCCCCTATGTTGTGTGTCTCCACAGGCTTCAAAATGTAGCAGAGCATCCCAGGCTGCCATGTACAGGTAAATGCAGTTTGAACGTGGATTTTTCTCTTCTTTCAGTGCATGTATGTGAATTGCTTAAATTTACCTTGGATTAGACTGTGTGAGTAAGCTACAGCCACAGAAAAAGTCATCTCCTGAAACTTCTCTAAAATGTAGTCTCTGACAGTTCTAGGGGCGGTTAGGGAGCAACCACTCACATAGACCCAACCGTCCCTTAATTAACCCTTCTGGTCAACTCTGTTCTGTTGTTTACTACGTGGGACTCACCTAAGAATTCTGGAAAGAACATCATTACAGGACTTTGTGCGTCCTGTGTGAATGAGCTGACGTGAAATAACAGGGCTGTTTCTGTGCCAGAAAATGGAAAGAGAGCAAGGGACAGAAGGGAGGCGCCGACGTGAAGACCCACAGGGCAGAGTGAAGCCACTGGCGAGGACCTACAGCCTCAGAGCCGCAGCCTGAGCGCCCAATGCAAAGGCAGGAGGAAGGGACCGAAGACATCTAGAAGAGGTGAGGTGCGGTCTCCCCCGGCCTCCAGGCGGCCTTTCGGCAGCCTGTGCTGTCGCGTGGGGAGGAACAACAGCTGTGAAAAGCACACTGTTCACGTTCACTGCTGACCTCTCCTGCGAGAGGCTCTGAGATGCACCCATCGAGGCATCTCGGGGTTTGCAGGCAGGTGTGTGCATATGATACAGGACTTAAAGTCTTGTAGCACTTTCCTCCTCTGGCTCATGCCCACCTGGGGTCCAGTGTCCAGAGCTACACAGGGGCTGCCAAGCATCAGAGGCCTATGGGTGGGACGTCCCACTGATGGCAACAGTGGACATTTCCCCTCTGAGTGTAGCTCCTCATGGTCCTGAGGACAGGAGGGTGGTTGGCCTTGGGGCCCAGCTTGGGCAGAGCTGGCATCTGGGCCAGGGGGACTCTCAGGGCCCTCTTATCTCCAAATGTGGGTGGTCAGCTGGTAGAGGGTCCCTTTTCTAGGCTGTCAGGGCTGTCCCCTCAGCCAGGCACTGTGCTCAGGTGGCCTGCCTCCTCTTGTCTTCCCTTGTCTCTTGCGACCTCCCTCCCTCGGGGGTCACCTCCTTTGGGGTTTCCTGTAGGTGAGATTCATGTGTGCTCTTTTAGCAGGAGTCCCATGAGGGGTGCTGTGTCCTTCGTGGCATGACTCCAGGAGGCACAGCTATCTGTCTCTCATCTGATGCCCACCTGGGTATCAGCTGGTCACTCAGGAAGTGATGTCTACACAGTGTTTCTACCTGGAAGCCCTGCTGTCTGTGCCTGAGAAGTATTCGGTGGGGGCGGGGGGGTGTCTTTGAGACTCTGAATCTTCCCTTCCTCAACAAAGCCTCCATTGGTGATTCCTGAGGAAACTGTCGCTGCAGTCTTTGGTGGCTGGTGACTCCTACTTCCATGTGATCGGCTCACCTTCTGGAAGGAAGAACGTCTCATGAACTTCATTTGGTGTTATTCTGTTGATAATGATCTGATTCATACTACTCACCTGATGAGAGTCACTCCTTATCTTGAAGCCCCAGTTGTTCCCAGTGTGGCCGTTGGAGCCCTTGGAGCCGGGGCCAGGTCCACTCGGGTCCAGTTCTGTTATATTCCCAGCCCGGCCTTATGTGAGCCGTGTGCCTGTGCCCCCATGAACCTCATGGCGGACAGCAGTGTGTCCAAACTGGGACCTGGGCCACCAAGGAGCACTTACTCCCAGGCCCTCCCAGTGGACAGAGCTGGGAGGTAGGTGTGCGAGTCCACACGCACAGGCACACACACGTCTTCATCTCTGTACCCACCTGCTCACTAAGCATGAGCTCACACTGACCCCATTCCTCCAAGGGGCCAGAGGCCCCGTCTATGCCAGTGTGACCTGGGACTTTGCTTTGGCTTTACAAGTTTGCGTGTTGCCCTTGAGCTGGGGCCATGCTAATCTGCTCTGTATTGTTCTAACTTTAGTATATGTGCGGCCAAAGCGAGCCCTGTTTTGTCTTTCGTTTGGCAGTTCAGGTACTTGGTGTTTGGGAAGATATGTCATTGCTGAACACGTTACGGTGGGATAGGAATATTTGTGTGTCCTGTATCCTTAGTGGCTGGCGTATAAACTGCTCAGTAGAAGGTTGAGGACATGAGAACAGTGCTCAGCTGGGGCCAGCGTGGGGCCTCACGCAAGATTTCCATGTCGGCAGGAAGGCCCCTGTTTTCTGCTCTGCTTTGCTTGGGTTTCCTTCTCTCCTTTTATTTCCTACTCCACAAGGTGGTTCTGGGTTCCCCGGAGGCCAGCTAATTGACTGGGCCTCAGTGCACACACTTGCCAAGAACAGAGTACAAACCCACATCGGTTGAGAGCGAGTCCATCTTCCCCAGCTGAGGCTGGTTGGCCTGTAGAAACCCCTGTGAGAATGTTCCCCCAAGCTCCGTTTCATCTTTACTAGATTCCTAGTAACATTAGCGAGCCCCGACCCACAGACACAGCTGGCTGTGAGGGAGGTGGGAAGGGCCCTCTCCCGTGGGGACCGCGTGTCTTTTGAAGGGAGATGTGGGTGAACAGCCAGAAGTATCAGCTTTTGTCTCATGTTCCACGCAAGTCCTGGAGCAGGACTGCGGTGTAGACACACTCCATTCTGTAGGTGATGCTAGCCTGGCAGGCCAGCCAATGGCAGTCACTTGCTCTGGTAGTTCGTTGGTTCCAACAGTGCACCTCCAGACTGCTGCTTCCTCCGGACCCTTTGCCTCCTCATCCAGCCGCAAAGCCCCGGCCGGGCCCCCAGCCACACTCACTGTGCAGGCATGGCCAGCACTTGCCCTCAGGCCTCACACGGAGGGAAGTGGGTCTCAAGTCCTCCACATGGTTTGCTTGCTTTTCCCTTTTCACGAATAGCACTGAGCTGCAAGTGCCCTCGCCCGGCGGCCTGGGAGCCATGTGCACGGTGCGGCCAGCCAGCCTCAGAGATGCCATTGACTCTGATGTGTCTGTTTCTGGTGTTCATGCAGAGCTCTGTTAGTGACGCTCACTTGGAGAATATTCACTCCGTGAGTATCCACCGGAGCAGCGTTCTGTGTTGGGTTCCTACTGCTGCTCTAACAAAGGACTAGCAGCCCAAGTGCGTCATCTGACAGTCCCAAAGGTCAGAAGTCAAGGTGCCCACAGGCCTGGCTCCTTCTGGCTCCAGGCAAGAATCGTGCTTTGTCTTTGCCAGCTTCTGGGGCACCTGCACCTTTGGCTGCACCTTCAAGCCAGCACCCTAGTATCTCCCAGTCTCTCTGTCTCTGACCCTCCCACCTCCCCGTTTCAGGGCTCTGTGATGACGTGGGGTATGTGGGGTCATCTGGGACCATCTCCCGCATGAGGTGACATACAGGTTTGGGGGTAGGATGTGGACATGCCCAAGAGCTGCTGTAACTCCTGGCATAGCTCAGGCGATGCAGTGACAAAACCAACCCTCATAGAGCCTATGGTCTGGGGGGACTCAGGTGACCTGGGGGCAGAGCCAGGTACAGTGGCGTACCCCCCCTACCCTGAGACAGAGACAACACTTCAGCACTTTGGCACACAGATGTTTGGGCTTTGATGATGTGTGTGCAACACTGATGTCCTGTGGGACAATGACAGGGATCGTCAGGTAGCCTTAGGAACCCCCAGTTCTGGGACTGGGTTGTGCTGGTCCAAGAGGCTACTGAGGCCCCAGGAAGGGTGAGGTCCAGGGGCTGGTTGGATTTCTCTTGGACAGAGCAGAGAGTAGGGGAAGAGGATCTGGAGAACCTGCTGGCTAAGTAAAATTGCTTTCGTAGCCAGTTCTCAGTGGCAGTTTTCTGTGATTTGCCATTTTAAACAATTGCAGCAAACATCTTTTGAACTTGTCCCGTTATTAAGATAAATCTCTAGAAATGGGGTGGCTCCTGTCCTATTTGGGGACATCTGGCTGGCAGCCCTTCTGACTGTCTGCTTCCCTGGGACTGGTCAGAACTGAATGTCAACTGAGTATTGGAAATACTGCCTTCTGATGCTGGAATGACATGTGGTATCACCTGCATTTGGATGTGTCCGTGGGCTGAGCACCTTTGCATGTGCTTATCAGCTGTTTCTGTGTGTCCACATGGAGGCCTCGTCAAGGGACTTTACTTCTCGTTCAGGTTGGGCCAGAGTCCCTCAGGGTCGTTCATCCCCGAGGTTGCCAGAGGAGCCAGAGGCTCTAGCAGTGACCCCGCAGCCTCCTGTCCCTGCCCCAGCACAGGTGGCCTGCTTCCCCAGCCTCTCCTGGCTCCCTAGATGGCCTTAGCTCAGTCCCGAGCAGGAGAGGGTTGGGAGAGCCCTGAGGGGGGCAGTGTCACAGTGGTTAAGGGGAAGTGGTCACATGTTTGCAGAGCGCTACCCATCAGGACAGTCCCGGTCCTCTGTGAGAAGACCTACAACACTCCCTTCTACAGATGGGAAGCTGGGCCACAGAGTTTCTATGGCGTGGACCTGGCCCTGGTGGCCACCAGCCTCCATCACACTGAGCCCTTCTGTGCTGGAACTTGATTTACATTGGGCCTGAAACTTTGATGGAGCACATGGGAGTATTTTGGGGGCATCTGGAGGGCGCAGTCAGTTGGGCGTCCAACTCTTGGTTTTGGCTCACATCATGATCTCAGGGTCGTGAGATCAAGCCCTGCATCGGGCTCCTTGCTCAGTGGGGAGTCTGCTGAAGATTTTCTCTCTCCCTCTGCCCCTCCCCCCACTCATGCTGTCTTTCTCCCTCTCTCTATAAAAATAAATCTGAAAAAAAAAAAAAGAAGAAAGGAACACATGGGACTATTTCAGATACTAGTTAATAAGTGGTTTTCTCTTGCAGAAGCCAAAGATGTTGACCAGAAAGATTAAACTCTGGGACATAAACGCCCACATCACCTGCCGCCTATGCAGCGGATATCTCATCGATGCGACCACGGTGACCGAGTGTCTGCACACGTGTATGTGGGGAATATTCTAGAACATGGTCTTTGGCAGCCGTGGCGGGATGTGACTGTCTGCATACTCGTGGGCGGAATGTCTTAGAACGTGGCCTTTGACAGCTTCTAGCCTTGGGGTTTCTTGATCCTTGGGCTTGCTTTCCTTCCTTCCTTCCTTTCTTTTTTTCTTTCTTCCTTTCCTTTTCTTCTCTTCTCTTTTCCTCTTCTTTTTCTTTTCTCTTCTCTCTTTCACCAAAACCTTTTAGCTCAAGCACAAAGCAAGACACAGAAGCAGGAATAAAGATGATCTTAAATCAAAAAAATTAGTTCAAATTAAAAAAAATATATTATGGATAGTTTCAGTAGAAATATCATTTAAGAAAGCTAAAAATAGGAAAAATTTAGTTATTTCTATGTAACAGCAAAACCAGTGTAACTGTATTATAACAATATTCATTTTTAGTGGACAGAAATGCTTACTTTTTAAAATTTCCAAATGAATTCCTTAAACTTTCTGAATGGGGAAATGTGGGTTGGCTCCTCGAGGCCGATGGGCTTGTGTTGTGCTATTTAGAAGACTCTTAGCTTGCGCTGGACTTGAGTGTTTTAAGCCCCATCTTGAGTGAACATTTAGCAGGTGCAGTTTACCCGAAGCTAGCCTCCATGACGGTGGCTAAAGGGGCCAGGCAGGAACCCCCTGTGGAGACAGGGTCTTTGCCATAAGACCAGTGCCTGGAATGCAGGTGACTAGGGATCCTGTATTTTCCGCTTTAGAAAATAAAATATTTGCCAGTCTTGATAGAAATTTTATTTTAAAGGTATTTATAGTTTTAAATTGTCATCCTCGGTTGAATTTTCTTGAATTTTGTTGTACACAAAAAATCTCATGATTTTTCTTTAGACAAACATGAAAATTTTAAGTGTTAGTCCCTGTGTGAGAATATTGGGATGAGACCCTGACATGCATTCTAGTGATGTCTCCGCTCTTGACCTCTGGGCACCCCCTCCTCACTCAGGTTCCTTGTCCCTCCTACCCTTACCCCTCAGACCTGCTGAGTGAGCACATGAGACTTCACCATGGTTGGTGAGACCCGAGAGGCAGGTGTCCCATCAAAGCAGCCACATGCGCGTTGGTCAGTGGGTCTGCACATGGCCCATGTGTGAGCCGAGCCCAAGGAGGTGCCGGCGTTCTGCTTTCACTTTCTGACATGCATGTGCTTTTGCAAACAGTCTGTCGGAGTTGCCTGGTCAAGTACTTGGAAGAGAACAACACCTGCCCCACATGTAGGATCGTGATCCACCAGAGTCACCCACTGCAGTACATTGGGTAAGTGCCTCCAGGGCCCCTGGGCACAGCTTCTGGCCTTCCGTGTCAGGGCCTTGCCCTGGTCTGCATGCTGGGCCACCCTGCCGGCCATGTCAGACCAGGGAGCATCAGGGCCGCTCCCACAAGTTTCCAGGAGTATTTGCTCAAATTGAATAATCTGAGGAACCTCAGGACCCACATGGATTTCACTGGTTTTACACTGAACTGGCTGAAGTTTGCTCTATAGCGGGTAGCAGCCCTCGGCCCCTTTCTGTTATGGAACAAGTGGTCCTAGGCCCCTTACTTGTGGCCTGCATCTTGCTTCTCGCAGCTGGTGGCCCTGTTGGCCACGGCCACCTCCTTGGGTGAGGGGGGCGTCAGGGTTGGCTTGTGGCTCTTATGCAGAGTTTAAATGGCTTCCATATTTGAGGGGCTGTCCTAAAGGAAATGAAAGCGCTCCCCCGCCACGTGGGAGCAGCAGAGGTAGGTCTGGAGATCTGTTCTGAACCACTCATAAGGGTGTGCACAGGAGAGTTTAAAAATATGTAAGCAGCTGGCGTCGGCGCAGCGAGAAGCCACTCCCAGATCAAGAGGTAGAAATTACCAGGCCCAGAAGACCCCACCCAACAGCCCACTGTCCCCGGACAACATACCTTAGTCCCCTTTGTCCAGCTCACTACAAGGGGGACCAGTGGTGTGTTTGTGCGCCTTGCCCTTGACCCAGCCTGTTCTCCAGACCAGTTAGTAAATGTGGAGCCCTGTGGCCGGGGCACATTGGGGTGTCCACAGCGGGCGCTCAGTGCTGCTCTGGGGTTTGCCATATGGGTGTCTCTTCTTTGCCATCCCTCAGGGCAGGGTGTTGGGGTGTAGAGCTCTCGTACCTTCCCGTGCTCTCCTGGGCTGTTGTGGACTGCATTCTTGCCGTGTGGTGTGCTCTTGGCCCTGATTATCAGTGGGCACCAGCCTCCTCCCAAATGTTACCTGGCCATTCGGGTTTCTGGGAAGTATCTCTTCATATCTCATTTGATTTTTCTACTGGGTTCTTTGTTTTATTTGTTCTGCTTTAAAGAAATGCTTTATATATTCTGGGCACTAATTGTTGGCAGTGTCTATGTATGTGTTTCCTGTCTTGGGGGGGTGTAGCTTTGTAGAGCACAGGGGGGCTTTCCTGATGTGAACTGTAGAAGGCAGGTGGTGGTAAGAGCTTCATGCCGGTGGAAAGCTATAGAGACTCTGGCCCTCCCTCCCAGAGTTCCAGGGCCCCTCTCCTGCACTCTGGGAAGGCAGGGTGTTCTGGAGAACAGAAACACTTTAGCAGTCTCAGACCGGGGTGTTCTAGGCAAAGCCTAACCTGTAACAAAGGAAGGGGGCCAGTGGAGCAGAGCTAGCCGGGTGTACAGGCCAGGGCCTGCCTTCTCTCTGTGTAGTGACCATGTGGTGACCAGGGCCGGGGGGTTGAGGTGCAGAGCTGGGGGGAGATGCGCAGCCCTGAGGCCTGCCATGGGCTCTGCACTCGACGGTGGCTCTTTCCTGCTAATCTTGTCCCTTACTTCTTGCCCTCTGTGCTCTGTCTGGAACTATACTGTTTTACCCATCCTAATGCCAGCTCTGCTGTTGGCTCAGAGCCTTCTTCCTGACATACCTTTGCCCTACACACTTGGCCCAGCCTTCTGCTCTGATTCTGCTACACTCTGACCATGAGGTTGCCCCAAAGGAAGGGCCTTCACCTTTGGGCTGGGGCAGAGTGGGAAGAGGGTGCTTAGGGTGGGGTAACGGGGCCTAGTGGCCCCATGCTGGGCCCTAGGCAGTGGCTCAGGCCTTAGGAGGTAAGATGATGCCATGGGGTGCTGGCCGCAGATAGGTGCTGAGTCTGAGCTCCTAGGGTCTGGAGGATCTATGAGGCAGCTCTGCCCTTCCAGGCAATATCTTCAAGCCAAGGACCTTGGTCATGTGGGCCATGTCAAGAGAGGAGCTAAGAGGGTGTGTGGCCTGTAGCGTGGAGTGTGAACATGAACACTGCAAAGGAATTGGCTCTGTTTCAAGGGCTTTCCACAGCAAGAGCCTGAATGTGGCTGACACCAGGAAGAAGGTCTTGTGCTGTTGTGCCTCCTGGCACCCTCTCCGAGGGGAGTCTGCCAAGCCCTCCACTAAGCGCTGTGGGTTTCTGGCCATGTAGGCAGGGCCTAGCCCAGTCATCGGAGGACCCAGGGTAGAGCTCTTTGGCAGGGTTCCATCCAGCATCCTCTCCTTAGGGATCGGGTGAGCTTTCCTCGAAGCTGGTGAGGGTGGAGTCAGCGAGCAAGGGAGTCGTGTGTGCTGCAGGCCAGTGGTGGTTCCAAATGCTTATCCGTGTGCATGTGTCTGTCACCCGTACACACACGTGAATGTGAGCGTTGGGACATGCAATGCATTTCTTAGTGTGCAGCACGATCAGAAGGGTTGAGAAACCCTGCGTCCGTCTGCCACGGGCTGAATTGTCAGCCCGCTGTCTAGTAGAACTTTAGAGTTGTTGGAAGCAGTTTGCAGTGGTCTCTGCAGGACCCGGTCCCCCAGCGTTTCTGGTAGAATTGTGAGCCTGGTGAGCGGCTGCCGTGTGCCCAGTCCTGGCCTAGCTCTCGCAGCCAAATGTCTGATCTGTGGAGCAGAGCTGTTTGTCAGTTGGTTACAAGGTACCTATCTGTGTTCTTAAGGTTTTCATTTTAATGGACGATGTTTGAAAACAGTTACTTCAATGTATTAATAATTTATGTTGAAAAGTAGCAAACTGGAGTATTGTATTTCAGATACTGTGCTCATGTAACCTTTTCAGAAAACCTTCATAGGTAGATCATAAAGACCACCAGAAGGGCCTGATCTTAGCACCTTTTCTCTGCATTTTTGAGAATGTTAAAGAAAAGCTTCCTGTCTAGTAGAGACCCCAGGAAGCACCAGCGGACAAGGCGGGGTTGGCGGTGTGCGGCTGGACAGACCACACTAGGCCGCAGCTCTGTGTTGGCACTGCATTCGGCAGGCAGAGGGCACTCATCCCCTAGAAGATCTTTGTGCCACTGCTGCTTGAAATGTTCTTAAGCTTCTAGAACCTGAATTAAATGATGCATTAATTCAGATTATATATAACTTCTGCTAGCACATTTTTTTAAGTGCAAACTAGAAGCAAAATTCAACCAAGATTTAGAATTTGCGGTTGTGAATTTTGCTGTTGTAAAGGGAAAATGTGCCCGGTTGTTTTGGCTGACCTGACCTGTTGTGTTCTTTTTGCCAGTCATGACAGAACCATGCAGGACATTGTTTACAAACTGGTTCCAGGCCTTCAGGAAGGTAAGTGTCAAGAGTGTCTCTCTCAGACTGTGGAGTCTCTAGCACGGCCTCTGGGAGGCTTTCCTCACTGGGGTCCTGGACCTGGAGGGAGGCCCCCTCTGTGGCAGCAGCACTGCCCATCTTGTCCCCACGCTGAACTCATGAGTACCATGGTGCTGGCTTCTTCCGCTGTCTGCCTCGCCGGCTCCTGCGTTCAGAGGGGCCGAGCCGAGCATGCAGCCTCGCTGGGGCAGCCTCCCTAATCGCGGACACGCCGCCAGTAGCCGGGGTGTCGATAAAGTTTACCTGCATTTAAAGTCCAATCTCATTGATAATGAAAAAGAAATACTATGTAGTATAAGTATCCTGAAAGTGGAAATAGCCGTTCTTTTTTTAGACTTTCCTGCAGTCCTGAACGCAGAGAGTGTTGCCGCCCCTCTTCGTGGGGGTGGTGAGGGAGCGATGGGGAGGGACATTGGCCTCAGGGTTCCACTCAGGATCCGCGGGTGCTGTGCTTGCTGATGAAACTCCGTATGCTGTCCTTCAGAGATAAAATATGTTAGGGATTCCTTTTGGCTATTTTCTCCTTGTAATGTTTCAAAGGAGGGCTGTAATTGAATATACAGCTCCCTGTGTAAGCTTAGAAGATACTCATCTAGCTTTTCCTACATAACAGTGCTGTTAGTCTTTTCTTCACCATTCACAAGGTCATTTATATAAGAAGAATTTAAGTTTCCTGAGTAAAATGTAGATGGAGACAGTCATCTTTTGATACCCTGAAGTTTTTAGTCCTAAAGCAAAGAATACATCAAAATAAAACACCAGTACCTTAAAAAATTATTACAGAGTATTTCAAACACAAAAGCAGGCAGAAACACGGAATCCCATGTGTTTATTACCCGGCATCCGCAGTTTCCCAGCTCACGGCGAGTCCTGTTTCATCCCCTGCTCCCACCCATCTTCTGCCAAAAGATAAGATTCTTAACACACGTAACCACAAAACCTTTATCAGTCTAAGAAAGTAATAGTAACCTCTTGGTATCAAACAGCCAGTCAGTGCCAGCATTTCTAACCGCCTCGAGAACACCACATTTTCCGAGTTTGTTTTAGCTTATTTCAGTCAGGATCTGGGTTAGGTCGCCCCCAGGCCGACTGCTCTGTGCCCTCCCCGCCTCTCCTGTCTCCAAGTCTGGACTTGCTGAGGGCGCCCCGGTTCTTGAACTGGCGGCCTCTGCAGGCCTGACCTGATTCTGGCCCGTGTTTCTGGCAAGTCCCACTCTGGTGGTTATTCTGCCTGAACGGGTGTGTTTGGCCTGTGTGTCCTGTTGCTGCAGCCACCCTGCCCGCAGAGCGTCAGTCTGGGACTCGTTAGGAGCAGTCCGATCTGCCTCTTCCAGGCCCGACCCGGGCCGTGTACCGGGTAGACCACGTGCGCAAAGCCGTGCATCACTGCAGGGTTCCTGAGGCCCATTCACATCAACAGGCAGAACTGAGTTTGTCTTTCCTTTGTATACAGCCAGCCGGGCCTTCAGGCCCCCTCCAGCCACCATCTGTGGATGGAAACGCATGCACGTGTTCACAACGTGTAGGGGTCCTTGTCCTTTCTGAAGCCCAGGTGCTCCCATCCGTGGCCTCCAACAGCACCCCAGGAGTCTGGGGTGGCCCTGCTTGCCCGGCAGGCGGGTTCTGGGCTCCTCTTGGTGACTTCCTATCCTCTCCCCACAGAGTCCAGGTGCCGTCCATGGGTGAGATGCCCGGCGACACGGTTGTAACGGAGGTCTCGCTGGTGGAGACCATGTGCAAGTGCGATGATGCCGGCTGACTGAGCCAGTCGCCCTCTCTCCCCCTCGGGCCGGGGTCTCTCTTCTGGCAGACCAGATGCTCGGCTTCTCTGGCCCTCAGACTTGCAGCCCCATGTTGCTCTTCACAAGAACAGCACGGCTTTGAAACCCTCGACAGTGTGGGCACTGTTATGCTGCAGGCTGTCTGCAGCCCCTTTGTCATGTCAGCTGTGCCCACAGCTGCACACCTGATTTCTCAGGTGGAGGCCCCGTTCTGGAGGCTGCACATGCTGCCGCCCAGGCCTTGGAGCTGCACCTCCTCGTGTTCCGCCCCCGCTGCCGTCCTCTCGCCAACTGTTTCTCTGTTCCCCGTAGACGAGGCCTTCTTGGTGGAGAATTTGTTTTTCAGTTGTCTTTTGTTTCCTTTTTAAATAATTTTTGAAAATCTGCCTTTGAAGGGGCCACATTTTGTAAAATTTAATCAAATGATCTATGTTTTATGTCGGCTACCCCTCCCTGCTTTGCACAGCCTGTAGCTTGCTCCTTCTGCCTGAGTGCCACAGAGGCACTAGCTGGGATGTGGGGCTCTGCCCGTCTGACGATGGCTGCGGTGGTCCTTCCGCTCCTGGACTCCTCCTGATAGATACTTAGGACATTCCCATGGTTGGCTTTAACCGAAAGGAAGGGGGTGTGCTGATCACCCTTTTGCATACTTTTGTGGGAGTGGGTGAATATATTGGGCTTTGTTCTGGAAGTAGAATCACTAGTCCAAGGGTTCTGCATTTTTATTTCTTTCTCTTGCCTCTTGGCCCTGGCTGGAGTAGGTGTGGGCAAGCTGCAGGCCAGATCTGGCTTGCTGCCTGTCTTTACGGGGCTCATGAGCCAAGAATGTTTTTTACACTTTTGTAAGGTTGGGAAAAGTCAAAAGAATAACATTTGTGATGTGAAAGTTACATTAATTGAAATTCCAATGTCTGTTAAGTAGTGTTAGTGGAGCACAGCGTGCTTGCTCCTCTTTGTATCGTTTGTGCTAGCGTCGCGCCGCGAGCAGGCACTGGTGGCAGACGGGGGGGTGGGGAGAGGGCTCGCCGTTTCGCACACCGTGGATCCAAAAAGACAGGGATAGCTCGCCAGCTTTTCAAGAGCCGTGTGCCACTGCTGACTCTGTTGTCCGCGTCTACCCGTCACGTCAGAACCTGAAGGAAGGAAAGTGTGGGCTCCAGATGCTGCCTGTTTAAGCCACAGGGATGTGTCAATGGAGCTGTCCTCGAGAGCCAATGGTGCCATGCTGAGCCACCGTGCTGGGGTGAAGGAGCAGAACCAGACTGAATATGCAGGAAGGAAAAAAAAAAATCTAAAATAGAGTAGCTCATCACAGCAGAATTTCTTCACAAAAATAAAAAGTGAAGATACGGCTGCAGTTGGAGTAGGTTTCTGACTGGCTGGTATGTTAGCCAAACAGGGGAGCCATTTACCCTCAGTCCAGTCTTGTTTGACACCAGCAGCCAGAGGACAGACTGGCTTTGGAGGGAGCTTCTGGGAGCCCCGTCAGTCGTCGCGGAGGAAGCCAAGCTGGTGGTTCTGAGTGTCCAGTCCGCTCAGCCGTTCGCATGGGGAGCTTGCAGTGACCAGAGAAACATCTCTCCGTGTGGTGCGCACGGAGCAGCTGCCACTGGGAATCTTCAAGGAGTTGAGAAACTTCCAGTCCAGTACAACCAGAAGTGGCATCTGCTCAGCTGTGTTCCAGCCAGCGGGGGCGGGAATGTGTGTGGGGCAGGAAGATGCTCAGTTGGACGGACGAACTACACTCGGGAAAATGGAAGGTGTCTGGGGGACATCGTATTTGCCAACGGGAATACTGCTGAGATGACTCTATCCTGTGTCACTGGGCCCGTGGTGTCCACGGTAGACTTCGTTCACTCTTTCAGATGTCACCATCCCCCGGCGTTGGAGGTCCTGTCCAAAGCAGAGGCTGAATGTCCCAACTTTCCCTCCCACTCAGCCCTTTAAGGCTTCAGGCTGGCAAAGTGTGTGTGTGGTGGGGTTTGGAGCTGCGGGGAGAGGAAATTTTCAGAATGGAAAGAAGCACTTTTAACGTTGAAGGACTTCAGAAAGTACCTTTTTCCAAAGATTCGACAATGCTTCTAATGAAGTCAGGCAGTGCGACTTGGGTGCAGACTCCCTGCGGTGAGGTGCTGCTCTCTGGACGTGGTGCCGTCAGAAGCAAGAGGAGGCAGGAGATCTCCAAGCCCATGTGGACTGGGAGCAGCCTTCCTTTCTGAGCTCTGGCTACAGGCCCAGGACCTCAACCTCAGTCCACATGTCAAGAGTCCACTGACTGTGCTGCTTCCGTCCACCCTCCAGGAGGAGCGACAAGCCCTCAGTGTGATGGCGCCACAAGGGCCAATACCGGGAGGAAAGGCCCCCCAGGGTTGTGGGAGCACCCCCTCACTGATGCATGAGCCCAAGAGGTCGTGTGCTTGTGGACTGATGCCAGCATTTTCATGTGAAAAGACATTCTCAGAAGTGAAAAATTGTAAAATCTCTTTTGAGATGAACATGTATAATCAGTTTTGATGATAAGGACACTAACTTTTAACCCCGATTAAATATCATCCCCCTAAAAGAAGTCCGTTTCTCTTGTTAGCAGCCTATGATACAAAAAAACTGTCCTCAACTATTGTTTTACCATATTTTGAAGTTTCATGACTTCTGGTTTCCAGTTCCTCATATGAAGAGCTTGGAAGTCACCACTGTGTCCTAACAAGCTGAACAGACTAAGAAATCAGCCACTTTTCTTAGATTGTAAGAAGGGTGGACACAGGGGAAACTGCTGCCCCAAGATTGGAGAAACTGGATATGGGGGGCCTGGCTTCCCAGGGCAGAGACTCCGGAGCGGAGTCCTCCCTGGGAACCGGCACAGGGCCAGAAGCCTGTACTTGAAGAATTGCTGGAAGCTCCATGCAGACAAGTCAGAGAGAGAAACCTGCAGGAGGATCCAGTATCATGAGCTTCGCCCCCAGGATCTCAGCCATAGTCCCTCAGTGTTTCCGGCAGGGGAAGAAGAGAAGCCATTCGGCAGCACTTCTACCAAGGCCTGCCCACGGGGGAAACTAGCTGAGCAAGGGGAGCTGGTCTTCCCACCCGTAGCGCAAGAACACAGCTGGGATGCGCTGACCAAGCCCAGAGTGGAGGCCCTGGCTGAGGATCACAGAGCCCTTCCCCTTCCCCACCGCCACCATGTCACCAAGGCCTCTCCCCGGCACATCGCAGCTGGCTCACCAGAAAACATGACAAGGCTCACTGAAAGACAGAAGCGGAGTTTCAGGACACAGAACAAGCACCAGAACCAGGGTTGGCAGAGATGTGGGAATTGTCAGACTGGAATTTAAAACAAACACAACAAATATGCTAAAGGCTCCAATGGAGAACGTGGACCAGAATAGCTGGTCAGTGTAAGCAGAAGGACGGAAACCCTAAGGAAGACGCAAAAAGAAATGCCAGACATAAAACCACAGTAGAGGAAATGAAGAAAGCCTCGGGCCAGTTAGTAACACGACTTGTGCAGGGTTCTGTCAACAGAAGCTAACCAAAATCAGAGTCTCCAAGGATGAGCGACTGCCGCAAAGGTATATCGTACATGGGACAGGAACACAAGAAGCAGAGGAGAGAGAGAAGGAACAGCAGAAACACATGAGCTGATCATGACTGAGATTTTCCCCAAACCAGCATCAGACACCAAACCCCAGACCCCGAACGCTCAGAGAACAGTCAGGATCAGTGCCAGGAACGCGAGACCTATGCATATCCTTTTCCAGCTACAGAGTAACCAAACTAAATGAGGCAGAGGGAGAAAACACCTTATTGCCAAGGAGCAAAGGTAAAAATCCACCTGGCTTCTCCAAAGCCACGCCAACAAGGAGACCGGAAAGTACAGTGTTTGGTGTTGAGAGAAGAAACCATCGGCCAGAGTTGTGTGTCCTGCAGAAGGCAAGGAGAAATAGCTTCTCTGGGAGCCAGAGGTCGCGGGAACTTGTCGGACCGCCTAAGAAGTTCTTCCAAGACGAGGAGATGCCAGAGGTCGGAAACTTGGACCCACATGAAGGAAGGAAGAGCATCAGAGAAGGGATCGTGAAGGTAAAGTGAACCTTTTTTCTTCATCTGACAGATGACAGTTTATTCAAAATAAGAGCCAGAATGTACTCATTATACTTACATAAAACATTTGCCTTCTCCCCGGTTCCAGACCTGCCTATGTCGTACCTCGGTGTTCCTGCGTAGCTCACGCAGCCCCAGTGTCCACTGTGTCTGATGACGGGACGCTTGCCAGCCCCCGGGCTAGTGCTCCACATGGGGTGTTCGATCCGAGTGGTGCACATGGATATCTTCGTCTCAGGCTGGGTCCCCCAGGTGCAGGGGGAGCGGGCTTTCACCCCGAGTGTGAAGTCGTCCATGGGACCCCATACGTGCCCACGTCATTGAGGAGGCGCTGAGAGTGCCAGGGAAGGACACGGACTCGGGCCCAGTATGTCCTTGCATTTATCACTGCCCTGGATTCTCCTAGATCCTAGTTACACCAGGATCTGTAATTTCTATAAAATTTATTATTTTATAAATTTATTATTTTATAAAATATTTTATAAAATTATAAAGTGATTTTTATAAAAAACGAGATCGTGCTACACAGTCTTTTCCATGATGACCTACTGTGCTTGTTCCACACCAATAATAGGACCTTGGGGCACCTGGTGGCTCATTCAGTTGCGCGTCAGACTCATGACTTCGGCTCAGGTCATGGTCTCAGGGTTGTAGGATCGAACCCTGCACCAGGCTCTGTGCTCAGTGGAGAGCCTACTTAAAATTCTTTCCCTTTCCCTCTCTCTCTGCCCCTCCCCTCACTCACACATGGGCTTGCTCGCTCTCACGCTCACTCTCTCCCTAAAATAAATAACTAAATCTTAAAAAAAATATTTGACTTGTATCTTTTTTTTTTAAGTGGGCTCCACACCCAGCATGGAGCCCAGTATGGGGTTTGAACTCACAACCCTGAGATCAAGATCTGAGCTGAGATCAAGAGTCGGTCGCTTAACCAACTGATGCCCCCAATCTGTATCATTTTTAGTGGCTACACGGTATTCTACTGAGCAGAAGGCCTTATCCCAGGGTAGCAGATAAATTAGGTTTATCTCACATGTTGACCATCCATAGTGGATGGCATCTCGGACAGAGTGTTGAGAAGGATTCTGAGGCTTTCTTGGCCTCGCCCTTCTGGCTGGCCCAGCCCCCATTCAGACTTGTTTCTGGCCCTTCAGTGTTGTGAATAAGGCCCCAGCGACTGTGTGCCTCCCCCTCTCCTTATGCACTAGGGTGGTTATTCTTTAGGACAGATTACCGGCAGAATTTTGGGGGCCAGCGGTTAAGTTTTTAAATAGTTTTAAATAGCAAATTACCTTGCTGAAAATTTACCCCAAGGGACATTTGTGTGCTGATCTATTCCTGACATGGAGTATTGTTAATTTCAATCTTCCCTTCACTCTGAGAGGTGAAAAATTTTTAATGACAAAACAAGGTATTGGAAGCAGCGTCATTTGTGCGTTAGGCGAGAACTCTCGCGCGCTGAACGGCAGAACCGCACTGTACTTGGAGAAGCTGGTGGGAGTGGCCTCATGCCATCAAGCCCTGCTCTTCACACCTTTATTGCTGAGCTAGCTTGGATATGTCTATTTCATTTCTTTCTGAGCTAATCCCAAATTTTCCAGACCAGGTTCTGGTTTGGTACTTTGCCATATATGGTTCCAGCACCCCATGTCCCCTCTAGGCAGTAGAGCCATCCCTTTAGTTCTGAGGGGCGGCTACTTTGTACCTGAGCCTGTTGTCCCCCTGCACCCATGTGCTCCTGCGGGATCAGTCATGCTATAGGGGAGGACACAGGTGCAGGTAAAAAGTGCAACAGAGTGTTACGGGGTTAAGTATACAGAAGTGTTTTTCATGGAGTGCTTTATAGGCTATTAGTTTGAGCAGCTTGGGTTTAAAGTTTCATTGCTTTGGGGGGGGCCCAAAGCAAGGGCTGCCGTGGGGCCCCGAGCAAGGACTAGTTGCTTCGTTGTCTGGGTGTACGGTTTACAATCCTTTTCTGCTCAGAGTCGGCCTTTAAGCCTGCTGCCTCTGCCCTCTCCTGGCCCGGCCGCCACTCTGCACGGGGGGCTTCCTCTGGTGCAGCCGGCAGCGACTGGCCTGCCAACCCCGGGGAGTGGGGGTGACATCACTTCTGAGGAGGGGACTGAAGGCAGTGTGGTGGCGTGGCTTCTGCCCCCAAAGGAACCTTCCTGCGGGTTGAGGGGTGGCTCTACCGCCTTCCCAGGATTCTGTGAGCTGTGATGGCGGGCCACAGACACCAAGGGGCCACTCTTTACCCCGCACCTGGCACCCCGGGGTGGCCCTCTGTAGCTGGGAGAGGACACTGTGCGTCAGCAGCACTCGGATGTCGGCAGTGCCAGAAAGCCCGAGTCTGTCACTGAGCCGCCCAGCAGTCCGCAGGTCCTGTGTGCTGGCCACTGACGAGTCCCAGAACGTTGAGCAGACGCCCTGTGCTGAGAATGGCAGTCTTGGATCTGAGGGTGGGGAGTGACCTGCACCTTGCGGTCAGGGGTCTGTGCATGCCCATGCCCTCGAGCTGGCAGTGTCAGCCTGGTGCCCGGCGCGTCCTCCAGTCAGGGCCCCGCAGCTCTGAGGTTCAGAGGGTGACAGTCCAGAGTTGTCTTCTCGTTAGTGGCAGCCGTCAAAACCCCCCAGATCCGGATCTGTTGTTTGCTTCACATGACATTTGTGAAACAGAATTTTCATGTGATTCACTGCCTTCTTAAGATTAAGAGTATATATTCATTTTCAATAGCGGAGATGAGGAAACAGAGGGAATTCTACCACAAGTTAGGCATGGAAGTGCCTGGAGATATCAAGGGGGAGACCTGTTCTGCAAAACAGCACCTAGATCCCCATCGGAACGGTGAGTGGGCTCTGGCGTGCCTGCAGCCAAGGCCGGGCTTTGGTATGAACCCCTTTCTCAGGATGCCCTGTGCCCCCTCCACAGTTTATGGTACAACCTGGGAGTTTCTGGGGCCCAGCTGAGAAATGGGAGGCAGAAGGGGCCCCCACGAGTGCCTGGAGGTGGGGGTGCTGTGCAGGTGGGCCTCCTGAGACTTCCCTTCAGTTTGTCCTGCTGCATGCTGTACCCCTATGGAGGCAGAGGGAGGCAGTTGGGGGCTGTTTGGGAAGCCAGCGGTCTTGTCCCAGCCACTTACTTGTAAAAGCAGTGTTGGAATGATAAAGATTGTAGGGGTCCTGTGCTACCTAGTCGGTAGTTGGTGTATTAAGCATTGAGTAGTATTGGGTGCAAGGGTTTCTCTGCCCCTTTCACTGCCCCCACCAGCCTTTGCCTGCTATGCCCTTGTACACACACTCACAGACCCACGTACAGCTGATGTCAGTTTCCTGGGACCCCTACACTTGAAGGGACACCGTGTTTTAACAGGTGCCCTGTCCAGCTCTCCCCAATTTCATATCCTTTTGAAAGTGCAACTGTCTTATTTGAATGAATTTTTATAGCATTTTGAGTATAGTGTACAGTTAAAAAATAATGGTTTGACATTCTGGGTTTCGTAATATAATATCCCCTGTTATTGCTGAAAGGTGAAACCAAAGCAGATGACAGTTCGAACAAAGAAGCAGCAGAAGAGAAGCAGGAAGAGGACAATGACTACCACAGAAGTGACGAGCAGGTGGGTGCCGCCGCTGTGTGTGCACTGTGGTGGGCTTCAGAAAACCCTAACTGCCCCAGGGGGTGTTTCCTCCATTTACAGAGAAAAGGCCAAGTAGCCAAGAAAGTCGACACATTCAAATGTCAACACGTTTCCTTAGATTTTCCTTCTTTATCTTTTCTTTTTAATTGCCAAAGTGATAAATGCTCACTATAAAACATTTTAAATATAAAACAGTTGAAGTCCACCATCTGCACACTGCTGCCCAGGTGGGATAATCCCATGCCAGGTGTTCTGTGCACCTGCATGTACAGTATCAAAGAGTTGCAGTCCCACCTGTGTTAGAGGAAAGGAAACAACACAGCATTGAGGGATCTGTGCATCTGCCACGCAAAAAGGAGAAGGAAACAGTCACAGAGATGCTGTAAAAGCGTGTGATCCAATCTCATACCCACGGTACTGGGCCTTTTCGTAGGATACCCTGCCCGGAAAGCTCTCACAGTCATCATACCGAAATTAGAATCATCTCGTTAACATGAAAGACAGGAAAGTGCACAGTCTCAGCTGTTACTCAGCATGGCTCGGAGGAGTCCGGGCACTCACTGAGACAGACCGAGTTGTGTGTGACACAACAGAACTCTGTCCCTCTCATGTCACCCTGTTGTCTCACATAACCTAAGACTGTCAACGGGGACAGTGGTAGAACTTGTTGTCACTTGTCAGGGGATGAGGTCATCTCAGTCTCAGCAGGTGTGGGGGTGGGGGGGCTCATCAGAGAACTGAGAAAAACTTAAGAATATTCTAGTAAGAAATTGTGTGAGGCTAAGTGAAGCCACTGAAACGTTATGGAAGAACATAAGAAAAAAACCTGAATAGGGGCGCCTGGGTGGCTCAGTGGGTTAAAGCCTCTGCCTTCGGCTCAGGTCATGATCCTGGGGTCCTGGGATCGAGCCCCGCATCGGGCTCTCTGCTCAGCAGGGAGCCTGCTTCCCCTCCTCTCTCTCTGCCTGCCTCTCTGCCGACTTGTGATCTCTGTCTGTCAAATAAATAAATAAAATATTAAAAAAAAAAAAAGAAAAAACCTGAATAATCAGGTGTTAGGTTATTTTAGAAAGATTTATTTATGTACTGGAGAGCGAGCACCTGTGGGGGTGCAGGGAAGGCCAGAGGGACAGGGAGAAGCTCAGGCAGACTCCCCTCCATGCTTCTCACAACCTGAGTCAAAACTAAGAGTCGGTTGCTCAGTGACTGAGCCACCAGGCGCCCCAATAATTATTTAGATTTAACAAAAGGTAGTATGAGTTTGTGTGGGCTTTTGCTCATACTATTGGGTTTATCCCATCTTCCTGTTTTGTGGAGTCTGTTTCTTCTGTGGGGGACGAGCATCCCTCTTCACGTGTTTTCAGAGAGGGTGTGTGCATAATGAACTCTGAGTCCCTCCGTGTTTCCCATACGGGGCTGCATGACACTGTGGCTGGCTGTCAGATTCTAAATTCGGAATAACTTTGAAGACAAACACTTCCTTCTTCTGTCACTCAGATGACTTGACTGAATTGTGCACTTTTCACACTAACCATGAGCAAAAGAAAAGAGAAACAGCTAAGAGAAGTATAAACCCCCAAGTCCGAGACACTAGCAGGCCGAAGTCCTCAGGCCCAACGCTGACACTCGATGTTCCTCAGGGTTTACTGCTCTTGAACCGTGGCTGGGCTGCAGTCCTAGGTATTTGTTCAACAGAGAATCCGAATGCCTGGCGCGATTCTGAATTTATTCCTTATAGAGCATCTGTGATGTTTCCATCCCCTGGAAGTGTTGCTCAGACACCTTGATGGCTCAGCGCCCTAACCCTCTCACTGCCCCCTCTGCCCTCTGCCTTTGTCCCGGTTCCCACCCTTGTCCAGAGCAGGTTTGTCCCTGCCCGTGGGATAGGACAGTGACCACCCTGGGCTACTCCCAGGTGGGTCTGGAGGAAAGCACAGATTCTGGTGCACTGGTGAGTCACTAGAGTAAACATAAGAAAATTAGAATATACACCTACTTTTAGGAAGAATCTGGCCCTCCTATAAGGCCCACATCCTGCCTGCTTTTGAGAAAATGGACTGTCCTGTGTCCCCAGAGGTGCCATTGACCTATGGGGTCCCTGCACAAACAGCCACAGGAGGGTTGTGAGAGCTTCGTACCATCGGGCAGCATGGCCACAGCCCCACTCCCTGCTCACTTGGGAAGCACGTGCTGAGCCCAGCATTTCTGGGCATGATGTCCAGGCCCCAGAGAGGAGGAGCCAGGGCCAGTCTGGAGATGCCTGCCCCCCCCCTCCGGTTTGGGGGATGCTGGATGTGGTATGCACCTGTGCTCTGCTGGTGGCCGAGGGGGTGGCCTCAGCCCTGTGGGACAGTGGGGGCGGGGGTACCACCCCACAAGCCCTGAGCACCCACCCTGTCTGGGCCCTACCCTGCTCCCAGCTGGTGAGCAGGGGGAGGCAGGCAGCATCTGCGAGGGAAGATGTGCAGGTCAGGGCAGGGGTGTCAAGAGGGAGGGAGGGTGGGGTGGAACAGGGCCTGCTGAGGAGGGAGGAGTCAGTGAGTGTGGAACCCTCAGCGGAACAGAAGGCTCCGGGAGGCCAGGGGGCCAGATGGGAAGGCGACCAGGCAGCATCTTTGGCTTGGGCAGTGGGGTGGCTCAGGACACGTGAGAAAGGGAGCCTGTGGGACACGCTGGTCAACTGGGGAGGAGGATGCAGGGCTTGGGGCTCCTGTGCCCAATGAACAGAGAACTGTGTGCTGGGCTGGGTCACTAGGTTTGTATGTACATCTGTGTGTGTAGCCGTAAACCGTAAGAAACAGAGAACATGTGTCTTTCTACAGCTGACTTCTTTCAGTTGCAATTACATTTCCGAGAATTTGGGGATGCATGATGCCGCCACATAGTGTTGCTATGTGCTCTGTGCATAGGCCATGGTGTGCAGGGTGACATTGTATCATTGCTCACTGACCTTTCTGTCCGGTGTCCTGGTCCCTCTGGTGCTCAGACATCTGAGGGGCCGACTGGCATGGCCCACCAGGTCTCCTTGCACCCATCCCAGATTGGACTCGCTGCTCCCGGACATGACGCCTGGTTGTCGTTCTCACTGCTGTCTCCGTGTGTGTACCAGTGGTGTTGAGCGTCTTTTCAAATGTCTCCTGGTTCTCTTGGGGCCTCCACTTTTTATCAAATTACTTATTCTGTCATAGACTGTGTATACTGGGCAGTCTGACATGCCTCCTTGCGTTGTCTGGGGCCTGCTTGCCCCCGGTTACTGTGCTCAGCCTTGAGGCTCTGGCATGGACTCATCAGTATTCAGAGCTTTGCAGTCTCAAAGTAATGAAATTCATTAGTGTTTCTTTCTGTTATCTCAGGAAATTTCCCCATCCCAAGGTCATAAATATGTTCTCCTACATTTTCTTATAAAATATGTTAAAGTTTTACTTTTTATAGTGAGGTTATAAACCACCAGCAGGTGATTTGAGTGCAGCTGGAGAGGAGGTTAAGTCTCTTTTCCTCCAGGTTGACTAGTTGGCTCATGAGCATTGGCTAATAGGCCCTCCTCACCTGTCTGATAAGAGCCTTCCGTCCGTGCTGCGGTCAGTTCTATGCCACTGCTCCTGTCTCCCCTTGTGCCTAAACCCCAAGGAATTTACCGGGTTGCAATTATTTAATTATTTTACCTGTGAAGCTGTGGCTTCTGATGGGGCATATACCCCTTTATTTTTCTTTCTCAAAATTATCTTGACTAATCACACCCCTTCGCTCTTCCAAATAAAAACTAGAAAGCAGCCGGCCACACTCGCTGAACAATCTGGGTAGAACTAGGGGCCCACCTGCCTGCCTGCTCACCTGCCCACAGCTGCTCCCATCTCCCTCCCAGACCAGGGTCCCCTCTCCTCGTCTGTTTCATTTCATCCTCACTCTTGAGTGGTCACTTCTCTGCTTCCTGCTGCACTTTCCAGGCACAGCAGCTGCGTCTGGAGGCCCACCTACTGCACCTTCCTGGCCCCTTCCCCACACCCAGCCGTGCAGGTGTAGGTTTCCTTCATGTCTTGTTTTGGCGTCTTTGCTTCCTAAATTTGAGAGTTTATGTGCTCCATCGTTTTGATCCTTAGTCGTTACTTAAATTTTGCCTTTCCCTTGTTCTCCCTTCTTCCTTCAGAATTTCTGTTACGTGTGTGTTAGACCCCCTCAGTCTCTTACCCCCTCACCCTTTCTTTGTTCTGTTATTTTAATGGATATCTTGCTCTCTACTTCTTTTAGGTAATCTCCTCAAGTTGATCTTTCATGAAATTGGTCTGTGTTCTGCTGAGACTCATCTGTGGTTCAGCCACCCACTGAGTTTTTGCCGGTTGTATTTGGTTATCTTTTTTATACCTGCCTGTTTTTTTATTCAGAGTGTATTGTGTTTTTAATTCCTTCTTTTTATCTCTAGTAATTTTAGACGTATGTATTCCAGTTAATTCCTCCATTCTTTTTTTTTTTTTTTCTTTTGAGAGAGATCGTGCAGGCAAGCGGGGAGGCAAGGGGGGGAGAGACAGAATCTCAAGCAGGCTCCACGGCCAGTACAGAGCCCGACACAGGGCTCAGTGTCACAACACTGAGATCGTGACCTGAGCTGAAATCAAGAGTTGGCTGCTCAGCCGTCTAAGCCACCCAGGCATGCCTCCTTTGTCAATTCTTTTTTTTTTTTTTAAAGATTTTATTTATTTATTTGACAGAGATCACAAATAGGCAGAGAGGCAGGTAGAGAGAGAGAGAAGAGGAAGCAGGCTCCCCGCTGAGCAGGGAGCCCCATGTGGGGCTTGATCCCAGGACCCTGAGGATCATGACCTGAGTGGAAGGCAGAGGCTTAATCCACTGAGCTACCCAGGTGCCCCTGTCAATTCTTTTATTAGAATTTTAGGGGGTCTGACTGCCATTTTTCGTGGCTACTACTGGAAAAGGATTTGCTTGTGAGTGCTGTATTGAGCGGGCCTTCTCAGCAGTCCTTCGTGGCCTGGGGGTCCTTCCTTTTGCATCTGCCAGGTACCCCCTGGTCCCAGAATCCCTTTTACTTATTTACATAGCAGTCCCTTGTCACACGCCCTGTACTGTGACCCCACTGAACTGTTGTCTAAGAGGTAACTGTGAACTTTCAAACTTTGTGCCTTTGCTTATGGTTTTTTTCCTGAGCCCAGAGTCCTTTCTTCTCTAGTGACTTTGCCATCCTGTGTCAAGGCCAGGCATCCTACTGCTTCCTTACAAAGCTTTCCTGGGTACATTCATGCAGAGTCAGGCATGCCTGTCGCTGCTGGCCGCATGTCCTTCCTCATCGTGCCAGCAGAGTGCTCTGCACAGCCCATGGGATGGGGCTCGGGGAGAAGCTCAGGACGGGGCTGCAGTCTGTGTCTGTTTCCCTCTGAGACCAGCGCCATGTGTACAATGAATAAATAATTCTCAGATTCACTTTGAAGTACTATGTTCATAAAACAGAATTAACAGTGTTAGATTATATTTCACAAAACGGTAAACAGATTTTAAGATAATGTGTATACAACAATTATAGTAAAGCCCTCTTCCACAGTATTGAGGTCAAAACAGATTTCTGATTTCACAAAGCCAGCGTTATCACATTTACTGGAATGAGTAGCTTCTGCGAGAGCCTCAGAGCCGCACAGCACGCCCCCCACTCCCCCGGGAGGCCTGCCAGCCTGTCTTTCTCTCCCAGGTGAGCATCTGTCTGGAGTGCAACAGCAGCAAACTGCGGGGCTTGAAACGGAAGTGGATCCGCTGCTCGGCCCAAGCAACAGTCCTGCACTTGAAGAAGTTCATCGCCAAAAAACTTAACCTTTCGTCTTTCAACGAGGTAATAGTTGTACCGCAAACAGAAACTGTAGCAAATCTTTCCTCATTTCTGGAAGTGATACTTCTAAAGGTCTTCGGGGTTTTTTGTTTTTACATCTTTGTTTGGAGGTTTTAAATCAGAAAAAAAAAATCTCGGTTTGTTTTGTGGGCTCCCAAATAGTGTGATGGGACACAGTGTGGCCAGACAAGGGCATGGGGAGCCCCCTAACAGGAGAGACAGCACTGGGGATGGCAGGGAGAGGCTGAGATGAATGAAAGGCCTTGCTCTCGAAGAGAAACGCCATTCTGTAATTTCACAAATGGGCTCTCGGCTGGGTGGGGGGTGAAAAGGGTGGGAAGGTCAATAAGGTAAAACATTTTCAGGTATTTTGTAGTAAATCACGGGAACTGAATGAAAGTCCACACCTCTGGTATGCACAGGGGTTGGTGGCTGGCAGCTGGGGTGAGTACCTTGGCTCAGATTCTCGGGGAGCCTTCCCAAGGCAGCAGCACTTACGCTAAGATGTTGGGAAGGGGTGAATATATTTTGCATATGGGACAGATGTGGATTTGAGGAACCAGAAGGCAGACCATACTTGGTTAAATGGTGACCCCCACCAAAAGATGTGCCCATTTCCTAACCCCCAGCACATGTGAACATGACTCTATTAGAAAAAAGGTCTTTGTCAGTGTGTCGAGAATCTTGAGATGAAGAGATCATCCTAGATCATCCAGCTGGGCCCTAAATTCAGTGACAAAGGTCCTTATAAGAGGAGAGCAGACACAAATTGCCTCAGTCAATTTTAAAAGGTAGATATCTTACAAACCATCTTCTCTGACTACAGCAGCATTAAGTTAGAAATCAGTAACAGAAGGAAAACTGGAAAGTTCACAAAACTGTGGAAATTAAACAGCACACTTTTTAAAATAGATTTCATTTATTTATTTGAGAGAAAGAGAACACAAGCAGGGGGAGCAGCAGAGGGAGAGGGAGAAGCAGACTCCCCATCAAGCAGGGAGCCCCCCCACAGGACTCGATCCCAGGACCCCAAGATCATGACCTGAGCCAAAGGCAAACACTTACCCAACTGAGCCACCCAGGCACCTCTAATCAACACACTTAAACACCTAAGGATCCAAGAGAAATTGGAAAATACTTAGAGACAAATGAAAGTGAAAACACAACTTACCAAAATCTGTGGAATATAGCAAAAGCAGTGCAAAGGGGGAAATTGATGCTATCAATACTTACATTAAAAACAAGAAAGATCTCATCAACAACCTAAATTTACAACTTGAAAAACTAGAAAAAGAACAAACTAAACCCAAATCTAGCAGAAAGAAAGAAATACTAAAGATTAAAGCAGAAACAAATGGAATAGAAAACAGAAAAACAATCGAGAAATTCAGCAGTTCTTTGAAAATGTCAATAAAATTGACAGGACGCCTGGGTGGCTCAGTTGGTTAAGCCTCCGACTCTTGATTCCAGCTTGGGGTATGGTATCCGGGTCGTGGAACTGAACCCCGGATTAGGCTCTGTGCTTAGCACAGAGTCTGCTTGTCCCTTGCCCCCACCCATCTATGTTCTCTCTCTCTCTCTCTCTCAAATAAATAAAATCTTTAAAAACCATATTTTAAAAAATTTTTTGGACAAACTTTGGACTAATGGATTAAGAATAAAGGGAAATTTTTAAAATCTAAAACAAAAGCAGAGGCATTATTACCAATTCTACAGAAATAAAAGGGATTGTCAGAGAACACTGTGAACCATTGTATACCAGCAAATTAGGATAACCTAGATAAGTGGACAAATTCCTGGAAACACAGAACCTACCAAGACTGCATCACAGAGATGCAGAAAGTCTGAACAGACCTACGACTGGTAAGGAGACTGAACCAGTAATCAGAAATCCCCAAGAGAGCAAAGCCCAGGACCAGACGGCTTCATAGTTGACTTCTACCACTTAAAGAAGAATTAACACCAATCCTTCCCCAACTTTTCCCAAAAACTGAAGGGGAGAGAAACTTCCCAGCTCATTCTATGGGGCCAGCCTTACCCTAATATCAAAGTCGGACAGAGACACTGTAGGAAAAGAAAACTATAGACCAACATCCATCATGAGCACAGATGCAAAAATCCTCCATGAAATACTAGCAAACAGAATTCAGCAGCATGTTACAAGGACTATATACCACGACTAAGTGGGTATTTCTGAGATGGAACTGTGGTTCAACATACAAAAACTGATCAAGGTAATATGTCCCAGCAACAGGATGGAGAGGGAAACCACATGATCATCTCAACTGATGCAGGTCTGCAAAGCATTTGACAAAATTCAGTGCCCTTTCATTATTTAAAACAAACAAACAAACAAAAAACTAGGAATGGAAGACACATGAAAATAAAAGCCATATATGAAAACCTACTATAAGCATCAGACTCACTGGTGAAAGACTTACAGTGTTTCCTTTAAGATCAGGAACAAGGTAGGGATGCTGCTTTCACCACTTTTATCTAACATGGGACTGGATGTTCTAGCCAGAGCAGTTGGGGGGAAGAATATATAAAACACATCCAAATTGAAAAGGAAGAATTAAAATTATTTCTGTCTGCAGATGATATGATCTTATATGTAGAAAATCCCAAAGATTACACATACACACACATGTTAGAACTAATAAATTAATTCAGCAAGGTGGCAAGACACAAAATTAACACAAAAATCAGCTGGATTTCTGTACATTGCAATGAATAATCTGAAAAGGAAATTATAAAAGAAAATTTAATTTACAGTTGCATCAAAAAGAATAAAATACTTAGGAATTAACCAAGGAAGTGAAAGACTTGTACAATAAAAACTACAAAAATTGCTGCAAGGAATTAAGGCATAAATAAATGGAAACATATCCCAAGTGGATGGATTGGAAGACTTAATGTTGTTAAAATGTTAATAGTATCTAAACAGTCTATAGTTAGAGCAATCCCTATCAAAATCCCAATGATGTTTTTGCAAAAACTTAAAAACCCATCCTAAGTTTTATTAAATCTCATTAGACCCTGAGTACCCAAAACAATCTTGAAAAAGAACATAACTGGAGGACCCACGCTTCCTAATTTCAAAACTTTTGCAATAAAGCTACACTAGTAAAAAAGTGTGATATTGACATAAAGACAGACATCTAGATCAATGGAATTGAATAGAGAGTCCAGAAATGAACCCTCACGTATGTGGTCAAGTGATGTTCAACAAAGGTACCAAGACCACTTAGTGGGGAAAGGATAGTCATTTCAACAAATGATGCTAGAAAACATCACCATACAAAAGAATAGTGTTGGATCCCTACCTCACACCATATGCAAAAGTTAAAGTAGATCAAGGACCTAAATGTCAGACCTAAAACAGTAAAGCTCTTAGTAGAACACATAGGACAAAAGCTTCATGACAGTGGATTTGGCAATGATTTCTTAGATGGGGCAGTAAAGACACAGTCACAAAATTTAAAAAATAGACAAATTGGACTTTCTGAAAATGAAAAAATTTTATACAGAATGTGAGAAATTATTTGCAAGCCATACATCTGATAATGGATTACTATCCTGAATATACAGAGAAATCCTAAAACATAGCATAAAAGAAATCATACAACCTGATTTTAAAATGGGCAAAGGGCTTAGACATTTCTCCAAAGAAGACACAAACAGTCTAAGCCATGAAAGGTGCTCAGTGTCACTGTTAGGGAAAACCACCCTAGTGAGAACCACCTCATACCTATTAGGATGGCTACTATAAAAAAATGAGTGAATAACAAGAAAGTAAAAGATGGCGAGGATATGGGGAAACGGGACCTTTTGCACCATTCAGGGGGGAGGTGATGGAGTGTAAAATGGTGCAGCCACTGTGGAAAACAGTGTGCATGGTCCTCAAAAAATTAAACGTACAATCACTGTATCATCCAGCAATTCCACATCTGGGCGTGTTCCCCGGAGAATGGAAAGCGGGGTCTCAATGAGATGCTGGCACCACCATGATCATGGCAGCATTATGCACCACAGTTGAGACAGGGAGGCACCCTAGTGTCTGCGGATGGGTGGATGGACAGACGGTCGGATGGATGGATAGATGATTGACAGATGGAAGGATGGATGGACAGACAAATGGATGGACGGATGGGTGGATGGATAGAAGGATGGATGGATGAATGGGTGGATGGATGGATGATGGACAGACGGATGGATGGATAAGAGGATAGTCTGATGTAGAGATAGAAGGATGGATGGATGGATAAACAAAATGGACACACAATCCACACAATGGAACATTCTCCAGCCTTAAACAGGAGGGACATTCTGACACCTACCCCCACCGGGATGGACCCCAAGGACACTGTGCTCAGTGACATGAGCAACCACAAAGGGACGACACTGTGTGACTCCACTTCTGTGAGTCCCCAGAGAAGGGAGTCAGATCATAGAGACAGAATGTGGGTGGTAGATGTCGGGCTGGGCGACTGGGAGAGATGGGGAGCTCGTATTTCTGGGGGGCAGTTTGGGAAGAGGAGAAAGTTCTGGAGGTAGAGGGTGGGGCTGTTCGCAACATTGTGAACAATAAAATGGTAAATTTTATGTGTATTTTACCACATTAAAAAAAAAGAATGAACCCTTGATACACACAAAGAGAGGCGGAAGGTGGTCAGAGGCCCGGAGCTAGCGCAAAGCTGTGCAGGCAGAGCAGAGCTGGAGGGATGTGGCCTACTGGCTTCAGGCGGGACTCTGAGAGGTTCAGTCTGTCGTTTTCAACCCCCCAGCAGTGGGGTTTCAGGGCAGCTGTGGAGTCTGATACTGAGATAGCTGAAATGATTTGCTGGTCTCTCCGGTGGGGCTGCAAGTGGGGAGCAAGGTCGGGCTGTGCTCCTGGGTGGACGGCCTCTGGGGACAGCCTGCTATGGCCACTGCCCCCGCACAGTGGAAAGTGAACTAAGAGGTGAGTGTCAGGACCCCTGGTTAAGGTTGGGGTCCTTGGCATGTGGAGCCATTTGGAGCCTAGGGTCATGATGAGGTCATCCAGAGGGTCGGTGTGGGGGAGGGGCCTGCCTGGGAGGAGGTGGGGTTCAGAGCCAGCCCCCGGCCTCCCCAAGTGTTCCCCCCAGCCCGGCCCTCCTGCAAATGCAAGAGCCTTCTTCCCCTTGCCCTGAGGGAGCAGTTTAAAAGACCATCTGAGTCAGCATCATTTGTCATCAGGGAAACAAATTCAAACAATGAGACACCACTCCACACCTGTCAGAATGGCCAAGATCCAGAACTCTGACCACCACATGCTGGCAAGAGTGGAGCAACAGGGACTCCTGTCCATGGCTGGTGGAGACAATTTAGCCGTTTCTTACAAAACTAAATACACTCTCACCATGCGGCCCAGCAGTCCCACTCCGTGGGGTTCCCCCGAATTAACTGAAACCTCACGTCCACACGAAAACCTGCACGCCATTGCTTACAGCAGCTTCATTCACAATCGCCAAAACCTGAGACCACCAAGACATCCTTCCGTGTGTGAGTGGGTGAATTAGCTGTGCTCCACACAGACCTATGACTCATGCTCACGAGAAACGAGCGCCCGAGCCGTGAAAAGACGCGGAGGAGCCTTAAATGCACATCACTAAGGAAAGACGAAGCAGAATTCCAGCTGTGGGACATCCGGGAAAGGCAGAACCCTGGGGACAGTGACAAGACCTGCGGTTGTCGGGGGCTGGGGAGAGGAGGGCGAATGGGGAGCACAGAGCATGTGGGGGCCGGGAAGCAATTCTGGGTGATCCTGCATTGGTGGGGGCCTGTCCTGATGCCCTCATCCAGACCCATAGAACGTCCCCCCCCAGGGGGGGCCCTATGTCATCTGTGGACTCTGGGTGATGGTGTCATGTCCATGGAGGCTGGTCCACAGTAAGGGACATCCACTCCAGTACGGGTGTGGCTCACGGGGGACTGGGGTGCATGGGACATCTCTCTCTGCCCCCCTTGGTGCTCTCACCCTCAAACTGCTCTAAAAATTGTCTTTTTTAAAAAGAAAGGAAAGGGGTGCCTGGGTGGCTCAGTCATTAAGCATCTGCCTTCAGCTTAGGTAATGATCCCAGGGTCCTGGGATTGAATCCCACATCTGGCTCTCTACTCAGTGGGGAGTCTGCTTTTCCCTTTCTTTCTCTCTCCATCTCTCTCTCTCCCTCTGGCTCTCCCCACCGCTCGCATGCTTCTCTCAAATAAATAAATAAAATATTTAAAATTTTTAAAAAAAGGAAAAAGACCATCTGAAGAGCCCATTTCCTTTTTCTACTGAGATAAGAGGGACAAACTTGATCAAGAGTGGACCAAGGCAGGGAGACAGACGCAGTGTGGTAACCACAGCTGAGAGCCCTGGGGGGGCCATGGTGAGTATAGACCCCCCAGGAGCCAGGTGCTCCTGGCCCTCAGGTGGGTTGGGTGGGGCCTTCTGAGCAGTCCCCACCTGTGCCACCTGGAGACAGGACACGCCCCCCCCCCAGGCAACTGACATCGTGTGGCCCAACTGGCATAGCCAGCATGGCCCGGGGGCAGATGTGCCGAGCGCCATGCCCTTGGCACCCTGACTGAAGCTTTCTTCTCCCACCAGCTGGACATTTTATGCAACGAGGAAATCCTGGGCAAGGACCACACACTCAAATTTGTGGTTGTCACAAGGTGGAGATTCAAGGTGAGACTTTGGAAAGGTTGGGTTAATTGTCAGAGTTGGCTGCAAATGGCAACTACTTTTCTGTGCATATTTTTCAACTAAGAGCTTAGAAGTAACTGTCACGGCGTTGTGAGAAACAATCATTGTGCCGCCATCCATGCTGCAGCCGCACGGGGTTTTGGGCAAGCACCATCCCCTGACCACCCCGTGGTGGGCTGCTGCATTCAGAGGGTGCAGGGGACCCTCACTGATGCAGGAAGCAGATGGCAGGACCCCGACTTGAGGGGCAGCCTGGAGTGGGGGTGACAGCTAGTGGGACCAGGTGGGGCAGCAGGTGTGCACGGGTCCCAGGTGACCTGGGCCCCAGGAAGGGGGGCCGTCCTCGTGGCTGGTGGCTGTGACTCTCTGACTTTGTTTTACAGAAGGCGCCGCTCCTGCTCCACTACAGACCCAAGATGGACCTGCTCTGAGCCTGGCCCTGGGCTGGCTCTGCTGCCCTCCGTGCCACCTGCGGGTGTCGTGGGGACCAGACTTCTGAATAGAGAGTATTTATAACTTTTGTATGAGAGAATTCACACTCAGCAAGACACTACCAGCACCACGGTTACAAGACGACGAAACACTTCACAGTCTCAGCGGCTGAAGGGGCGCCTCTCACAGACCAGATGGTAAACATGGTGGCCAGGCGACCTGTGCTTGCTTCCCGGGCCTTGGAAATCCGGTAATTTCCGTTGCATTTATGAATTAGGGTTCATGCTAAGCCTCAAAAATCTTTGTACATTTACTGAACCCTTCCTAAGTTATTGAAAAATCTCTCTCCATGGTGAATGACAATATTTATGTTGCCTTTAGCTTCCTGAAGACTCAGAAGGTATATAAAGAGTTAATTTAAAACCATTCCATTAATTCTATGAGTTCACTGCGGTATTTCATCATCCGCCACGTTAGGAACCGTGACAAGCCCATAGCTCCCCTGCCTGGCCTGGGGCTCTGGGCTCTGAGGCCCCGAGGTGAGGGGGGCTCCACCTGCTGCTTCCCAGACACGGGTGCTTCCCACAGGGTAGACCAGAGGTGGCTTGGCCAGCTTAATGCTGGTTTGCAGAGCCGTTCTTGTTCTCAGACGGGACTGGTGTTCAACAGGGCTCTGACCCTTCAGGGACTTAAGTTCCCCCACTTAATTCTTTCCCGGGTTCATCGTGCTGAAGAGAGAGGTGGTGGCATTGTGTGGGGTCTCCCTGAGAAGGTGCCGTCAGTCAGAGCGGGGCTGGCACCCCGGGCGTGCAGACTGAGGTTCCCGCCATGTCCACCCCATGCTGCTCCGTGGACAGGGGTGTTGGGGGGGTACCCTCCAGCGAGCTTCGGAGGAGCCTGCAGGCTGCTCTTTTCAGTTCCTTGGTGACCTGAAATGCCAGTGACAGGCAGCACACACTTTGTCTACCCCTTTCTCCTCCCAAGTGTTAACATTTTTGTGGGATTAGTGAATAAACTCTGACGGCACATAAGTATTTGTCCCTTTAAAACAGTAACTGGGAACATGGGAAGACAGGAGGAGAAAGCAGCCGTTTTCCGGGGTCGTGAAAATGTTGTCCTGGGGTTCTGTGGCCATCCTTGTCCTCTCCGTCTGCCCGCACCGTCTGTTTGTCTGTGAGCTCTGGGTTCCTCCCCCTCGTCCTCAGTCACCCCCAGGCAGCCGCAGCCGCCCACCTCCTTTGTTCACGGAATGTGTCACTGTCCTGTCTGGAATTTCTTCTCACATTTGCTTTGAACATTATGGTGGGGTTTTTTCTGTTTCCTTTTTTGTTATATACGTGAGACCTAATCTTGGTGACAAGAAAACCATTCAAATTAATTCAGTCCAAGTGATTCTAACATAAGGCCTTTTAGAAGCCTCGAAGCAGGTTCTGTTAGGAATTGGTCACCAGTCACCCCTCCTTGAAGCCCCTTCACCCCCGGTGCTGTTTGCCGTGTTCAGTTCGCTAGCTTGCTGTCCGTCCGAATCACGTCTGCGGGTCGCTCCACGAGGGTCACTGAGTGGGTGTGTATGAGTGCATATGACCTGTCTACCTCAACATACACATTGTTGCTGAAGCCACACTAACCACGGTGCGGTCTGGGCTCTGGCGTTGGAACTTGGCTGTTTTCCTGGGCGACGGCGGAGGAGAGGGTCCCACAGTGTAAGCATCCAAATTCAAATGAAATCAACTCACAGTTCAGGTCAGACTGAGTGTCGCTGTCAGAATCTCCTAATAGATATTTGTGACTTTGTAGCTATCTTTGGAATCACTTGAATTTGCTATGGTGCTAAGTGGACGTATTTCGATACACAGGTGGAGGTGGTCAGGGCCAGCGCTCACACCGCCGGCTGGCTGCTGACCCACCCGTGACCCCCTTTTGTAATCGTGTTACCCTGACAAAACCTCAGCTGCAGACCTACTATTTTTCTAAGATTCCTCATGCAGACTGTCTTCACTGCAGGACGGCCCTGGGGACCCGTAGCCCTCGGCAGACGGGAGCCCAGAGCCCGTGTCCCGGGGTGACTTCTGTGGTCCCCTCCCCACTGGCATGCTTTCATTTCACCTCGAAAGGCTGAGTTTCATTTTTTCCAGCATGCAAGCCAGGATCAGTTTCTTTTGTAACAGACAGAGTTCCTGTGAAGTGGTCTTCACGACTGTTGACGCTGGTAATAACACACGTGCTGTTCAGTCACCTTCCTGCGTCACCGTCACCGGCAGTGGGACCCGCTCCCCACCACACGGGCTCACTACGTGCAGTTCTCATGAAGATAGAAAATTCAGATAGAATATATAATATTGAATTTAAGATTTGGGGGGTTAAAAAAAAGAAAACTTAACTTTATAAAATTATTTATTCTATTTTAAGCCTTCTATCATATTTTCCCATCCAATTGTTTGGTTTCCGTGGTCCAGCTTTATTTACAGGCATATAAAATGAAATTGTGACATGTTTTGCAAGCTTCTTCTTTTTACTTTGAGTAGCTTTTAATTTGTATGTTTTTGTTTCATATAGATGAAGAGCATCATTCATGCTTTTGTGCGATAGGTTCCAAGATGCATTTATTAGAATCTGTTTAAATTGTAATGTCGCATCTCTTCTGCTAAATCGAAAGGGAATGTCGGTGGAATTTCAAAATATGTGCATTCAGCTATTTGTTTTTTCCTTCTCACTGTTGTTCCAAGAACGCTGTTTGGGGATGGTTTGTGTGTGTGCCCCGTGCGAAAACACCTGTCCACAACATCTGAGGGCGCGTGACCGGGCAGGCAGCTGCCAAGCGCTGTGTGGCCGCCCCAGGTCCCCTTTCTTCAGACCCTGCATGCTCACAGCCCTGGATATGCCACCGCGTATCGACCATACCTGGGACGGTGCTACTCCCCCTGCGGCCCGAGCCCTCTGGGTCGCGTTGCCTCTCATGCCTCCTTGTGGTGAAGTCTTTAGAAATTCGTTTCATTTTTTTCCTCAAAGGTCACAGGCGGGCATTTTAGAGCAATTTAAAATGTGTCATTGGATCGATTGTTCTAGGAACGAGCCAGCTGATTTCTACTTTATACGTGAATATTAGATACGCTTTCAAGATGTTGAAAGTAAACAGCGCAGGTAGCCAAATCAGAAAATGTCCAGTTTCTCTGTTTCCTCAGGAAATCATTAACACTCCAGCACATCACGTGTGACCTTTGCGTGATAAGCCAGTGGGTTTCTCTGCCTTGGTATTTCAACAAACTACGGAAGTTGGGATAAGTAGATTAGAAAATCATTATTCACACTAACCATAATTTTGCAAAGGTTCTGTCCCTGCCAGGCAGGGAGCCAGGTGGCGCGGCCACCCACCAGCCCACCGAGGAGGCTCTGCCCTCGCAACCCACCCCCCCACCCTCCACCTGCATCGCGTGTGGGTCACCACATCCATGAACGCATCTGAAGGATGGACTGACAGTTGAGTGTCCCCTAAACTGTGTGTAGCATTAGTGTAAATGTCTATTCCGACAATTTAATTGGGTCTAAGGAAACCATTTTTCCCCAAATGATGAAGGGTCCAGGGGTGTGAGCCACCGTTAGCCTGATCGTCACACGTGTTGCGGTTTACTGAGATGACAATGCAGATACATATTTTTGACTGTTTAATTTGAAAGTTTACATTTTTTATGCTTTGTGTTGGTGTGTAATTTTTGTACTATTGGTGGCTAGTTTTTGTCTAAAATCTTTTTTGGAATATTGCTTAAATGTTTTGATTTTATGATAGTGAAGCTTGTACTCAGTGTTTTGCCAATTAATATTATATGCTTGTAATAAAAGCAAAAGAAAAACTTACCTAAAATTCTTTCAGGCTGGAAATTTATAATTAAAATACTTGGCTTTTGTTTTTTAGGGGGTTTTGTGGGGCATTTTTGTAGATAATGTAAAATATTTGTAAGAGCATACAGTGGATGATCTGTTGTCTACTACGGTATGATGAAAACACCACAGGCATTGGTAGTGTCTGGAGGACACACCCCTCACACCGTTCTCTGCTTCACCCTGTCCTGAGCCCGCACAGATGAACTCCCTTATCCCGATTCACGCGGCCCCTGTAGCTGCACAACTCCAGTGGAGCCGGCCTGGGGTTCGGTACCACAGGTTTGGCAGGAATGTGTGTACCGTCTGCGCTCATCAGCCTGCTTGGAGTGAGAACTCACTTTGGTGGAGAGCGCCATGTGCCAATGAAAATACTGTTAAAAAAAGAAGCTGCTAGTCCCTGTGGTGGGTGGGCTGACAGTATTTTACTTCCCTGTTAGGGTGTCAGTCGGAGTTCCCAGAGGAGCAGAAGCTGCAAAGACACGCATGTACAGGGATCTGTGTCTGTTGTCGTGAGCGCACTAAGAGCACACACGGGTTGTGTTTTCCCAGAATGTCAGCTTTATTCAGTTGTAAAGCAAGGCTAAAGCAGGTTTAGGGTCCCAAACTCAATGACGTTTCATCGCACATGTCATCTTGGCTTCATGTATCTCACACAAACCAAAGCGCGTAAGAAAATCACACAACAAACAAGATACAAGGGGATAAGTCGTTAATAAACCAAATGCAAAGTCAGCCTGTGAGCGAGCAGTTGAGATGAGGATAAAGTATTCGTTGTGTCCGGGCCGTGGTGGGTGGTGGCGGAGTAGGGCAGGGGCTCTCCCCGTTCAGAGATCAGTCGGACAGAACTTGGTGGCAGTTGCCTTCTGGTCCAGCCAGACATGAAAGCGTCGTCATCTGGAGAGCCAACACTTGCTGCCAAAGTCCTGCCTTTTAAAGCAGTTGAATCGGTGGTGGGCCTTTGCCGGTCTCTCCTGGTTCTCCTGGTTATCAGTTCCTGGTGCTGTTGGCCTGTGCTGGTCTGGACGGTCCCTGCTCCTGGAGGGTCGCATCTCTGCTTGACAGGACTGACTCCATTTGCTGTCTGCATGCATGTTCCAGGAGTTTGCTCTGTGGAGGCCGTCTGTCCGCTGCAAACTGGGGAGGGCGTGTGCAGTGCTGTGAAGGGCAGGAGAGGACCATGTCCCAGCTCAGGTGTCAGGCGGGAAGCGGTCCCTCTTCCTCCACCTTTCTCTCCAGTCAGGCCTTCCAGGGCTTGCGTGACGCCCAGCGGCTTTGAGGAGGGCTCAGCCCACCAAACCAGATGCTCCTCTCGTCCAGAAACACCCTCACAGGCACATTCAGAGTCACTTCGGTCTGGGCACGCCAGGGCCCGTTCAAGCAGATGCATGAAATTACCCACGAGAGAGAGAATGGCGGGGCCACTCTGCCCAAAACTTTGTTTTTTAAAGGTCATGTAATTGACAGCAATCTTGAAAATCTGAGAAAACTGGAGCTGAAAAAACAATATGATGACCAAAATTATATTCCCTCATGGGTTTCAGATCAGTTAACGTGAAAGAAAAGTTTAGTGTTAAGAAATGGACTTTGCCAAGCCACTTGGGGGGCTCTGTTGGTGAAGCATCTGCCTTCAACTCCGGTCATGATCCTGGGGTCCTGGGATCGAGCCCCACATCGGGCTTCCTGCTCAGCAGGGAGCCTGCTTCTCCCTCTCCTCCCTGCTCATGCTCTCTCTTGCTATCTCTGTCTCTCTCAAAAAATAAGTAAAATCTTAAAAAAAGAAGGAAGGGAGGGAGGAAAAAAGAAACATTTTGCCTGTTCTACTTGCTTTCTTTCAGTAAGTGGTCTAGAATGTCAGGTTAGCAGATGTTCACCTGGATCCCGGAGTTGGCGGCCGGGAGCAGCAGGAGGGGAGGGGGCATCTTCGGGGTTAGGCCCCCCCTTGCTGGTCCGAGTCTCCACTGGCACCAGGTGAGGCTGGTGGGACCCAGGGCTCTGCAATTCTCCTGGCTCCTCCTGAGATCAGGGAGCCCTCTCTGTAGGCCTTGAGGGACCGTGTCTGCCTGTCTGCTCCTCTCACCTGAGGTCTTACTGGCCGTTTTGCTCCTTCAGTGTGAATGCATGTGTGTGAAAATGTGAGTCCCATTTTAACTGGAAGAACTATTATGAATGTGATTGTGCAGCCCTAAAATGTAACAGGAGCACATGGCACAGGTTGAATGTCTCCCTTAGATTTTTGGTTCTTAAGGATAAAACCCCCAGTGGGTACAACAAGACCCCTCCTAAGGGGCGGCTGTGGCCAGACCGTGAGATGTGGGGCGGAGGCTGCCTCACTGTCCCCGCTGCATTGTAATGCACCCTTTGCCTGGAACAATGAAATCATATGTCCATCTCCCAGTTACACTGAAATACACCTGTGCTGACCCAGTAAGTCTCCTGTAGGGCATACAGTTCACTCCCTCCATCAAAGACCAACCATGGAGGGCACCTGGCTGGGTCAGCAGGTAGAGCCTGCAACTCTCAGCCTTAGGGTCATGAGTTCAAGCCCCACGTTGGGCCTGGAGCCTACTTAAAAGAAAAAGACCACTGGTTACATTTTGTACCTTCTCTTACTTACATGGCAGTGAGATGCTTTCCCAGGTCCTGAGGAGAGAGACAGGGCTGTCTCAACCACGTGTGGACTCTGCAGTAGGACCCTTGTCACCTTCATTTTTATTAAGCTGGGTTGATTTTGGTATGAAAAATTAACAATGTGTTACATTTATTCCTACTATTTTTAAATGTATTGGGGTACTATGAAAACAAATTTTCTGCTTTAAGAACATTTTTTTTAAAGATTTTATTCATTTAAAAAAAGATTTTATTCATTTGAAAGAGAGCATGAGCAGGGAGAAGGGCAGAAGGAGAAGCAGACTCCCAACTGAGCAGGAAGCCTGATGTAGGACTCAATCTTGGGACCCTAAGACCATTTTTAGTCAAGGGGAGTCTGGGGGTGCTCAGTCAGTGAAGCGCCCAACTCTTAGTTTCAGATCAGGTTGTGATCTCGGGGTCATGGGATCGAGCCCAGTGTCGGACTCCCTGCTCAGCACAGGGTCTGCTTTTCCCTCTCCCTCTGCTCCTCCCCTTGTGCTCTCTCACTCTTACTGTCTCTCAAGTAAACTGATAAAATCTTTTTTAAAAAAAAGTCAGAGGGGCACCTGGGTAGCTCAGTGGGTTAAAGCCTCTGCCTTAGGCTCAGGTCATGATCCCAGGGTCACGGGATCGAGCCCCACATCGGGCTCTCTGCTCAGCGGGGAGCCTGCTTCCCTTCCTCTCTCTCTGCCTCTCTGCCTACCTGTGATCTCTGTCAAATAAATAAATAAAAATCTTTAAAAAAAAGTAGAAAGCCTTTAAAAAAAAAGTCTGAGACTTTAATGGGTTTATTTATTTATTTTGGAGAGAGAGCATGCGCTTGAGTTGGGGAGGTGGACAGAGGGAGAGAGACACTCCAGCAGACTCCCACTGAGCATGGACCCCGACGTGGGGCTCTATCTGAGGACCCTGAGACTAGGACTTGAACTGAAATCAAGAGTCAGACGCTTCCCCAACTGTGCCACCCAGGTGTCCTGACAGGGATATTCTTTTCTTTTCTTTTTTTAAGATTTTATTTATTTATTTGACAGAGACACAGAGAGAACACAAGCATGGGGAGTGGGAGAGGGAGAAGCAGGCTTCCTGCTGAGCAGGGAGCCGGATGCGGGGCTGGATCCCAGGACCCTGGGATCAGGACCTGAGTCCATGGCAGACACTTAACGATGGAGCCACCCAGGCACCCCCCTGATGGGGATATTCTTAACGTCTGCTTTTAAGCATAATGGTTGTGGGATTTTGAAAAAAAACCTTCTACTAAGTGGAGAAATTGCCTTCCATGACAGCTTACTTAATATTTTAATCAGGAATATGTGTTAATTATTTTATTTTTAAAATTAAAAATTTTATTGTATTTTAAAGATTTTATTTATTTATTTGACAGAGAGAGAGAGATCACAAGTAGGCAGAGAGGCAGGCAGAGGGGGAGGGGGAAGCAGGCTCCCCGCCGAGCAGAGAGCCTGATGCGGGGCTCGATCCCAGGACCCTGAGACCATGACCTGAGCTGAAGGCAGAGGCTTAACCCACTGAGCCACCCAGGCCCCCCTAAAATTAAAATTTTTAAATTACCCTTTTGGTTTTGGAGTTCTTACACATGAATTCGTGCAACCACTCCAGTGAGGACACAGAGAGGCTCATCAGCCGAAAGACTCCTTCTTAGTGCCAATCCTTTGTTGCTGAGCACCTGCC